>ML804903.1:142335-181681 GCA_009831015.1 Picea engelmannii | reverse complement strand
TCGCACTCCTTAAGGCTCTCCCCCATGTCAAACATTGGTGGGAAACTTACTGGGAGCAGAGTTCCATAGAGGATTCTGGAATATATGGGGCCGAGCCCACTTGGGAATTTTTTGTGGATGTGGTAAAGGAACAGTACTACCCTATTGGCAACTATGAGGACCAGTAGATGAGATGGACCACACTACGGCAAGAGAAGGGCCAATCAGTTATGGAGTTCACCAATAGCTTCCATACCTTTCACACCAAGCTAGGTATCAAAGACTCTAAACGACATTTGGTTCTGAAATACCGTGGGGCTCTACACAGATACATCCAAACCGAAATGAATTTTCTGGACATCTCATCACTCGGTGCTACCTATCGATATGTTGTTAAAATCGAGCAGAAATTTAAGCACCAGAACAAACGGGAGTTTGGGTCTGCAAATCCACAACAACCAAAGTATGACAATGACAACCCTAACAAATAGTCTCCCGAAAACCAGTCCAAGCCACAGGAAAAGAAGGGTCACGGGAAGACAAAGAAGGACACCGAAAAATGGTGCGATTTCCACAAAAGCCCCTGGCACAACACCGATGAATGTCGCTCAAAACAGTCATTGGTGGCCAAGTTCAAAGACAAGGAGCCAAACCCTAATTCATAATCTGATTCTGAAAATACTGGTAAAAGACAGATCATCGACGCAGACCCCACTGCTATTGTCGCGACCGTAGCAATTCAACCAGAAGAACCAACAAATCCAGAAGAGGGGGATTGCCTTTTTCATTCACAGTTGTGGGTGAAGGGGACCCCGCTGCATTTTATTGTTGATAGCGGAAGCCAGAAGAACCTCATCTCAGTAGAGGTCGTCAAACAATTGGGATTGTCGACAACACCACACCCGCAACCATACAGCATTGGGTGGCTTCGCCAAGGACGATATCTTCGTGTCAGCCAGCAATGTCGATTGTCATACGGCATCCAACCCTTCAAGGATGAGGTACTATGTGGTGTTGCCCCACTGGATGTCTGTGATGTTCTCTTGGCCCAGCCATATATGTGGAAACGCCGTGCTATCTATGAGTCTCGACCCCGTAGTGTCATTATTACTCTGGGGGGTCATCTCTACAGGATACCAAAGGTAGTTCCAACTATTGCCCCACCTAAACATTGCCGCAAGGTAGTATCTCATACTGCAAAATTTATCTTCTCCACAATCTGTTCAAAGGGTGAACAGAAGGATACTGCAGCCACCACAGCTTCGGCCAAAGAACCTTCTATCCAACAGAAGCAGGTTGAGAAGGTTGCAGCAAAGCACGAAGATTCCTTTTGCACACAGTCATCTAAAATATCCAGACTGGTTAAAAAGGTCCAAACCTTCCAGCCACAGGTTCGTGACAGATTTCCACAAACTAAGCAGCGTGACTTCTCCAGCAAGACAAGCAGCTCGCCAAGATGCAGATTCAAAAAATGTTTTTCCCTCTCCCCTGGGAACTCAACGCAATGGAGACCATTGCTTACTAAGGAGGGAGGATTGATCTAGGTGGATATCGGTGGCCACCCACCTTTTCCAAATGGCTCAAAACAGTTTTCTGGCCATTTTGGCAATTTTCTATTTTTAGCAGGTTTTAACTTCTGGGGCCATTTTGAGGGTCCAAATGAAGGCTTTTCGAGATTTGGGTTCTCAATGATAGCCAAAGGCATGATTGATCGCCCAAAATGAATCTCCTCGACAATACCTTTCCAATGAGCTATCACATACCTAAAACGGAGATCGTATGCAAAAGTTACGACCCCAGGAAGTTGATGCACCAAGTTACCCAAACGGGGCCCACATGACTTTTGGCGCTTCATCTCCCAGGGTTAAGTTTTTGGATGTCTAGGAATTTTGGCATTCCCGTTTATTGTAAAACAGCCTTCAGAGCCTCATTGTAATCATCTTCTTGCGAATGCGAGTAGCCATTGCATCTCTTCTCAGAGATAAGCTGCCACCATTCTAGCGAGTCTTTCACTCTGTATTTTTACAATCTTTGTACATTTCTATGATTAATAGAAATCGTGTATTACTGTATATCTATGTTTATGGTTGTATCTCTGATACATTTCTGTTATATTATTGAATATCTGCAATATCTCTGTGCATTTCTTTATTATATCTCTGCTCTCATTTCGTGCCGAAAATAATCTGGATCACCCACCTATGACAAAGATATGTACTCCTTCGTGCATGCATGTCGACAAAGGAAGAATTGTATTTTGGTGTTATCACCATAAAAAAATTATGTGTGAAATCTCGTTTTCAAAACTTAGCGCAAAGATAAACTGATGTGAGGGTAGGGTCAAGTCTAGCCGAAGGAGGCTAAATCTAGCGATAGTGTGGATTTGATGGGACCCGAGAGGTCGTAGATCGCAGGCATTACAGATCAACGGTCGAGGATCATTTCGGGGGGAGGACTTGCACGAAGGACAATTCCCTAAAGTGGGCCAAAAATTAAACCACAGTTTCGGAACGGGACCACGTGGCGCCACTAGGTGCATTTCAAGATGATAAGCGAGTTGCCCCAAACCACTCACTCTCACCTCTGAAATCGAGAAAGTATATAAAAGGGGCGCTCATCGTTATTTTATTATTTTTTCAAATACTAGAACGTTCAAAGTTGGCGCGATCACTCCATTCAAACTGAAGCTCAACAGCACGCCAATATCACGCCTTTTCTACTCATTTGCAGGTATTTTTCATCGCCACTATGGACCCTATCATTATGTCAGTAGTAGAGCAAGACCCTATGTCAAACGAAGAATCCCTAATTGACCGAGATTCAAATCTTTTAGACATTGAAATCACCATTTCGACCATGTCTGTGTCTAGAGCTAATATGTCTGATAATGTAGGGAAGCAGATACCCTTCCTTGAAACAATACAGGCCACTATAGTCCCTTACGTTGTCGAGGTCGCTTTCCCTTTCCCCAAATTCATGGGTTGGTGCATAGAGCAATATTCATAGGAAGAAAAAGTTGTCGTCAATAAACAGGGGTTCGAAGTCTTGTGTAGGGTAGAGAGTCTGTCAATTCGAGGCACACTCAGCATACCAGAGTCCTTCTCCACAATATCTGAATTGTTTGAAGAAGAAAAGCTAATTATGGTTTACAGGGAATGTCCCTCATAAGTCAAAGACCTATTCTTACAAACAATTGTCAAACCAGAGCATCTTTCCAGAAGTTTGTCCCTGCCAATGAGTGTTAACGTGATGGTTATTGAAGTCCAATGGGTCTGTTCGATACTAAGTCAAATTTTAGGTCTAGATAATGATAAGCATGTGGTCGAGGTTACGTTTGGTTTTTTGTTGGAATTTTTCCAGCCAAAGTCCAATCAGTCAGTCTGTATCAACTTCTATGAATTCATAGTTGATAGTATCCACAAACAACTAGTGAATTTTCAGTCACTAAGACATCTCAGATATTACACATACTTACTGAAGATTTTGCTAGAAACAAATAAGAGAGAGTTCCCTTAAGCAACATTCATATCAATTGAATGTAAAAGGATCACATTGCTCATTTTCATCAACAAGGTCATGTCCAGGGTTTACAACTTGATCTTCAATACCAGCCTACCAAGAGTCTTGGATGACATGAGAAGTTATTTACAGCTAAATCCAGAAAACGGAATGGGGGACTGGGTGATGTTCATGCATTCAACAGTGATATGGGTTTATGGTTGTCATGAATCCCCCTATCTTCTACCTATTTTTATGACACCCAGAGTCTTTGCCCTTGAGTTCATCAGGCAAAGAATCATATCAGAGACAAAAGCACTTCCTGAAATTACACAAGGCATCCAACCTCAAATTTCCTTTCATCATTGGACCCTTCATTGTCAAGACAAGATCATGCTTATCTCAGGTTCAAGCAAAGATCAAAGATTTTGGTTTTTCACGGCTATAGGGAAGAAGATATGATCCACATCAGATCATATCCAAGAGAAGACTGATGAACAAACAAGCCCCCTATGAGCATGAACATTTTGAGGGTTTTGATAAATTGGCAAATCTAGATGTCTGTGGTGATATAGAAGCAATCTTGCAACCAGCTCAAACACAACAAGTGGAGGCAACCCTGCAACAGACTCAAACACAACAAACTCCCCAAAAGTTGATAGTTAAAGTCCCCAAAGTAAGTTTTTACATCAAGATCAGTAGTTCAGAGACCCTAGGCACCAGTAGTCAGTAGACTGACCCTTAGAAGATGAAGATCACACAATCCCCATAGATAGTGGATCTAGAAGAGGAAGAGCCTAAAGAAGAAGAAGTGAATATGGATATGGTGGAGAGTGGCACCAACATTGTAGAAGTTGGGAAAGGAATCAAGCTCCAAAGTGAAGGCATCTCAAGAAATTTCAGCAGTAAAAAGAACATCTTTGATAAGGCATCTGGAGCAGCCTATAAATCTAAAGAGGATTTGGCAAAGCAATATGTTGAGAAAGGAAACTTGGCTATGGGTGAAATGAGGGAGTTAATCCCTGAGGTAGAAAAGATTTCTCAGCATAAGTCTTTTATGTTCACAGAAAAGAGATATAGAGAAGAGGACATTTAATATAGCAATTGCAGATGAAGATAAAGTGTCTGGGATCAAGCTAAAATATGACAACATCAGTGCTCCAGACGAGGTGAAATTCCACAGGAATACCAGTGATATGTTGTATTCATATTACTTGGGCCTAAGCCTGAAGCATTCAAAGCTGTCAACTTATGCAATAAAGTTGGAAGGGCAGTTGAGGCAAGAAAAAGCATCCAATAGAGCTTGGCAAACTTAGGTCAAGAGGCTAAAATATGAAGGCCCTCGGGGAGTGAAATCCTCCTTAGATGAAAAGGACAAGTTGATTCAAAGCTTGAAGAAGAAACAAAAAATGTCTGCCACAGAGCATCCACAAACAACAGAACTGGTTGCTCTAGAACAAGAAAAGGAAGCATTTCGACAAGAGGCATTGAACTACAAGGCCAAGGTATTACAACTAGAGCAAGAAAAAGTGAATTGTTCACAAGGACAGACAGGATTACCAAACATGATTGTATTTCTACCTTCTACTGCAGAAGTTGGGCCAAGCACTGAAGGACTTGTCCAGGCTATGTCACAAGTTAGCGTGAAGGTGGGAGAAATCAAAGGGATAAAGGAAGACATAGAGAAATTGAAAGAAATAAAAACCAAAGATCAGAGGATGGCTCAATTTCAGAAGGAGAATCAAGATTTTCAGGAAAGGGCAGACAAGTTGAAAACAAGGTTGAGAGGCAAAGGATTGTTGCAGGGATCCAAGCACATCATCTGGGATTCTATTGCAGTCGAAGCTTCCAAGTTCAGGGTATAATTGAACTTCATCAATGATAAAGATAGCATGGCCATCATAGCCAGAAGCAGGTGCATTGTTGTGAATGAGACCTTAGCAAAGAAACCATCAGAGTGGGCCCAAAATGTCATAAACCTGCTAAACTCCATTCTTATTGCAGAGCTTCAAAGCATTGGGGTCAAAGATAGGACTACATTGATCATCTGGGCCAGGAGGGTCATTTCCAAGCATAACCTGCTAAAATCAGTTCAAACTAAGGCCATACATATGGAGCAAAGTATACATGAATTCAAGGATATGTTTGAAGAGTTGTTCATCAAAGGCCTCCCACCATTTTTGGATGGTAAAGGAAAATTTTATAATCATGAGGAATATAATTCTCGCCTCGCTCAATGCAAAATGGATCACTCCAAGTTTTAAAACCTGGAGGAAAACTTGAAAGGAGCAACCCTGGTTGAATATTTGATTACATATTTTGAGATCTTGAATCAGTTCAAAACAGTGAAGATCAGACTACCAGTCATGACATATGCCTCTTGCATTGACCTGGAGATCCTAATCAAAGAAATGATGGATTATGATATCCCTTCTGACTTTCAATGGAAGGAGATAGTGTGGTTGGGTAAAACAAAGTGAATTTTTCCAGGAACCAGCAAATAATGCCCAGGTGTCACCAAATATGGCAGATCAGACAAAAGACCAAAATAGGACAAGTGGAAAAGGAAGAAGTTGAAGATTCAGAGGAATCGGTAGTGGTTCATAAAACATTTTTCTGATTAATCATTGTAATCGATTCCCATATCGAAACTGTCATTTATAATTATTGTAATCAATTTTAGAAGATGAAACGTTTCAGTTCAGCTATTGTAATCGATTTCTAACTGAAGGAACTCGAATTGTATAAATGTCAGAAGTTCCAAATGTATTAATGTTGGCAGAAGTGCAAGGGCACCTTTTTAGTTGTTTGAAACTCAATTGTAATTTTCTGGAGCTGAATTGAATACATATGCAGAAGCTTTTGAAGTCTCCATGACAAGATTCTAATGGTGGTGATATGAGTTTTGTCTTCTCTCCTTGTATGTATTTCTTGTGTTCTTTAATTCCATTTACATTGTCTTTTGTTTAAATTGGATAGTTTAAAAGCCCAAAATTCATCTTGTGATGCTCTTGGCTTAAGCAATTTAAACCATGTTAAGTTCTTCATAACTAATTCAGAATTCATTTAATTAATGCTCTGATGCAGTTACTTGTTTTCTTTTTCTTCTTACACTCTGCAAGCTACAATTTATAATTCAGATTCATTGCCTCACTTAGCCTTTATCCTCTAGAGAGTTCTACTGGCCAGTCAACGTTTTCATTCAATTTCATAATTTTGACTCCATAGCCTTAAGTGTCCCTCCCCTTCCTTGCCAGCAAATTTATAAAAAACCCCAAAACAAAAAACCTAGCCATTGATTGACAAAGACACACCAAGTGACATGAGAGAGCCCTCTCTGAGCTAAGCAGGCTAGTACCCAGCTCTAAAGTTGGTTTGTAGGTTACCTTTGTCGTTTGTTTATCAGCCGAACAAATTTACAGAAT
This sequence comes from Picea engelmannii, assembly GCA_009831015.1. Taxonomy (NCBI): domain Eukaryota; kingdom Viridiplantae; phylum Streptophyta; class Pinopsida; order Pinales; family Pinaceae; genus Picea; species Picea engelmannii. The sequence goes on along the minus strand of ML804903.1, from coordinate 174,779 downwards.
GTTAACATTCTAGTGTCGTTGTCGGGGATCGAAAGTGAAATCTTCCCTGGGAAAAGAATGACTTAAAGCTTCGGATTTGATTCCTGAGGGTGACAATGAATCAAACACCTTATTGGCTAAGACTAAATTTACCCTCGCGACTCCATTACCAAGAGACCAGTAGCACAAAGTAGTTTGAGCTAGGAATCTTGGCTCCCAAGAGAATTCACACCAGGAGAAACCCAAACCCAAAAGCAACAATCCATGTGTCTGATCCTGAGAAAATTGTACACAAAAGAAAAGAAAGGAAAATAAGCCCAACTTTGTGCTTAGACATATATCTATCCTTGCCCAAAGATGGAGTAAAAAACATTGAAGATCTTGAGTTTGATGTGAAATTTAAGCAAACCATGTTCAGAACTAAATCTGAATCTTGTTTGAGCGAAGTCATCTTTGATAAGAAGAGGTTCCAAGATTTAATTTTAGTTGCCTCTACCAAACCTATTGTGATCCATACTCAGAACCAACAACCACTTCAAGTCCTCACAACAACCATGGCAGCTAGGTTTTCCCCTCTTGTACTGTCTTCTTAGTTACATGACTTACCCCAGGAGTATAATCTAAGGATTAAGTTATATGATGTTGAAGGCAGTGTGTAAGCCCAGAAGCATCTAGACTAGTTCAATGGCTTTATAGACTTAGAAGAAGTAGATTTTGAGGATGCAAAAATGAGGTTGTTTTCACAAAGTCTTGCAGGAGAAGTCAAAAAGTGGTTCAGAGCTCTCCCACCAGCCAGTATCATAAATTTTGAAGCCTTTGAAACCAGTTTTATTGCAAAGTGGGGTGACAAGAAAACCCCCTCCAGTTGTTAACCCATTATAACAATATGAGGAGGTCACCTAACGAAACAATGCAGAAGTTTTCAGCCAGATTTGTGAAGGTCTATAATCTAATTCCTACTGAGGCAAAACCCCCTCCTAAAGTTGCTCAACTCAGATATGTTGATTCCTTTGAAAGTGATTTTACTTTGTTGTTGAGGGAGATAAGATCTACTTCATTAGATGACATGATGAATGATGCAATAGAAGTGGAAGTAAATCTAATGGCCTCGGGAAAGATCAAATCTAACTCTGACATGGACATGAACAAAGTCCAAGATAAGGCACAGCCTTCAACCTCACAAACAACAGAAAAAAGGTTTGAAATGATGATGAAAACTATGGAGAACATGATGGAGAGGATGGCTTTAGATAATAATCCTAACACCAAAGAACAGGATGATGTTCCACCCAGGAATCAGAGAAGACCAACAGTCCCACAAATCAGGCAAAGAGATTAGAGGAATCATGGGGGGTCAACAAATAAGACTTCATTTTCAAAATAATTTTGTCAATGAGAATTATGATGAAAATTTTGAAGAAAACATGCATTGTTGTGATGGTGATGAGACAAAGGTATTTTTAAATAAAGAAGAACATGACTAGTTCATGGATGCTAATGAAATATTCATGCAGGAAAATGATGAAAGGTTGTTAGTAGAAATATAAGATTACCAAACAGGGCTACAAAATGCCATCATGCAATTCTAGAGACAATATAACCTTTGAAACCAGAAGGTGCCTACAAACCCTCCAAAGGGAGATCCTGCCAAAGAAGCTCAGAATAGCATACCTTCTTCAAGTTAGCTAAAAAGGACTCTTCTACAAAAGATGTTGTGGACAAAGGAAAGCAGAAGGAAGAATCCCAGAAAAAGGTACCTGAAACAAGAAAGGAGACAGTCATCAAAGAAATAGAGAAAACCTCATCCTCTTTTAATTTTGAAAGTGAGATGGCCGAGATCAAAAACTTTGTACCACTCAATGAATTGATCAAGAACAGTGAATATAGAAATCAGATCATCAAGATGCTCAAGATGGAACAAACTTCTAACACTTTGAACATACAAGATGATCATCCTGCCATCTTATTTGGCCCATGTGTAGAGGAAAATAGTGATGTTGAAGAGGTCCCCCCCTTTCTATGTCAACCTGAATATCCATGATATGAATCTGCACAATGCCATGTTGGATTCAGAAGCATCCCATAACCTGATGCCCAAGGTGGTCATGGACCAATTGGGCCTTGACATCACAAGGCCTTACAAAGATCTTTTCTCCTTTGATTCAAGGAAGGTGAAATGCCTAGGCCTAATCAAAAATCCGGTGGTGTCTTTGTCTCAAATTCCAGCTAAGAATATGGTCATGGATGTAGTGGTTGTTGATATCCCTCCTAAGTTTTCCATGTTGTTATCTAGGTCATGGGTTGCAAACTTGAAGGGAAATCTACAGATGGATATGTCATACGCCACCATCCTTGTCTTTGGTCAATATAGGAGATTGTACAAGGAGGTTTTGCTCAAATACATGGTCAGCAACAAGCCATCCGAACAACCATCCCATCTACTATGTGGAGACTAAGTTGGGTTATTCCATTTTCTTCAATGATTTGTGTTTTGAAGAGAAAGGGCCAGAGATTGATATGGTTGTCAAAGACAAATCTGATCAACAGATTGAGAAAATTTCAGAACAAAAGGTGTGTGCAGAAAATGAGATGTAGAGCATGAGCTTTGATGGAGCTGTTAGCAGAGAAGGGGTGGGAGTTGGTGTGTGAATTAATCCCTCCAGATTGGCTACAAAATTGTGCTCTTATAATCTTGCTTTTGATTGCACAAACAACATGGTTGAATATGAGGCATTGGTGTTAGTATTGAAGGATTTAAAAGAAATGGGTGCTAAGAGGATAGTTGTTCATGGGGATTATAATTTGATCATAAATCAGGTAAAGGGAATATATCAAGCAAACCACCCCAGATTAAAAGCATACAAGAATACAATGCTTGACCTTCTTGAGGAATTTTCAGAATATAGCCTCTCAGCGATTCCAAGGGGTCAGAATCAGATTATTGATGCCCTTGCTACTTCAGCTTCACTTTTCAAAATTCCAATATTTCCTAGTAGGGGATATGAAGTTGAGATCAAGCACAGATCAATAGTGCCTGATAATATTAAGTACTGGCAGGTTTTTGAAGATGATAAACAAATAGAAAGTTTCCTCAAAATGGAAGATGGATTTGAGAATTTAAATATTGATGAAGAGATAGATGCAGTTGTGTTCACAAAGGATGGTTACTTCAAAAATTAGATTGTTGGTAGAGATATAGTGCAGTTGAAAAGTAACATCATTCCCAAAGTCCTGGTCCCATTGGAGAAACTTTTTGATAACAATGATGTGTCCAGGAGTCCAAAAATTATAGTAAATGAAGGGGATGTTGAAGATTGCAACATTGGGACTCAGGAAGATCCCAAGATCATTAAGTTGTCCAAAACACTTAGCCCAGAAGTCAAGCAAATATATATCAATTTAATGAAATAATTCCCCGATGTGTTTTCTTGGAGTTATGAAGATCTGAAAGTTTATGACACCAAGATAATTCAGCATGTGATCCCAATCAAAGAAGATCATAAACCTTTCAAACAAAAATTAAGAAGGATAAATCCTTTGATGATGCCCTTGATTGAGAAAGAGCTAAAGAAGTTGTTTGAATCAAAGATCATAATATCTCTGAGGTTTTCTAAATGCGTGGCAAATCTGGTGCATGTCAGAAAGAATAGTGGAGAAATATGGTTGTGTGTGGACTTCAAAAATCTGAACAGGGTGTCTCTCATGGATAACTACCCACTACCTAATATGTATCACATTCTACAAAATGTTGTAGGTTCTTAGAAGATGTCAATGTTGGATGGTTTCTCTGGGTACAATCAGATCATAGTGCACCTTGATGATCAGGAAAAGACAACATTCACAACATCGTGGGGTACCTTCATGTATGCCAAGATGCCTTTTGGGTTCATGAATGCAGGGGAAACATTTCAAAGGGATATTGACATAGATTTTGTTGATGAGAAAGACAAATTTATTGTTATTAACTTAGATGATATCACTGTGTATTCATTTTCTAATGAAGAACATCTCAAGTATTTAAAAAGGGCTTTCCAGAAGTGTAGAAAGTTTGGCATTTCACTGAACCCCAAGAAGTGAAATTTTGGCATGGAAGAAGGGAAGTTGTTGAAACACATTATTTCAAAAGAGGGGATAAAGATAGATCCCAACAGAGTTGACGGGATCTTAAAATATGGCACAACCAACAGGAAAAGGAGGCATTTCGACAAGAGGCATTGAACTACAAGGCCAAGGTATTACAACTAGAGCAAGAAAAAGTGAATTGGTCACAAGGACAGACAAAATTACCAAACATGGTTGTAGTTGTACCTTCTACTGCAAAAGTTGGGCCAAGCAATGAAGGAATTGTCCAGGCTATGTCACAATTTAACCTGAACGTGGGAGAAATCAAAGGGCTAAAGGAAGACATAGAGAAATTGAATCTAGAAATGAAAACAAAAGATGAGAGGATGGCTCAATTTCAAAGGGAGAATCAAGCTTTGAATGAAAGGGTAGACAAGATGAAAACAAGGTTGAGAGGCAAAGGACTGTTACAGGGATCCAAGCACATCATCTGGGATTCTATTGCAGTTGAAGGTGCCAAGTTAAGGGTGTAATTGAACTTCATCAATGATAAAGATAGCATGGCCATCACATCCAGAAGCAGGTGCACTGTTGTGAATGAGACCTTAGCAAAGAAACCATCAGAGTGGACCCAAAATGCCATAAACCTGCTAAAATCCATCCCTATTGTAGAGCTTCAAAACATTGGGGTCAAAGATAGGACTACATTGATCATTTGGGCCAGGAGGGTCAATTCCAAGTGTAACCTGCTAAAATCAATTCAAACTAAGGCCATACAGATGGAGCAAAGTATAAAGGAATTCAAGGATCTATTTGAAGAGTTGTTCATCAAAGGCCTCCCACCATTTTGGGATGGCAAAGGAAAATTTTATGATCAGGAGGAATATAACTCTCGCCTCACTCAATGTAGAATGGATCACTCCAAGTTTGAAAACCTGGAGTAAAACTTGAAAGGAGCAACCCTGGTTGAATATTTGCTTACGGATTTTGAGATCTTGAATAAGTTCAAAACAATGAAGATCAGACTACCAGCCATGACATATGCCTCTTGCAATGACCTGGAGATCCTAATCAAAGAAATGATGGATTATGATATCCCTTCTTACTTGCAATGGAAGGAGATAGTGCGGCTGGGTTAAAAAAAGTGCAGTTTTCCAGGAACCAGCAGATAATGCCCAGGTGTCACCAAATATGGGAGATCAGACAAAAGACCAAAATAGGACAAGTGGCAAAGGAAGAAGCTGAAGAGTCAGAGGAATCGACAATGGTTCATGAAACATTTTTTTTATTAATCATTGTAATTGATTCCCATACTGAAACTGTCATTTATAATTATTGTAATCAATTTTAGAAGCTAAAACGTTTCAGTCCAGCTATTGTAATCGGTTTCTAACTTCAGGAACTTGAATTGTATAAATGTCAGAATTTCCAAATGTATTAATGTTGGCAGAAGTGCAAGGACACCTTTTTAGTTGTTCGAAATTCAATTGTAATTTTATGGAGCTGAATTGAATACATATGCAGAAGCTTTTCAAGTCTCTATGAAAATATTCTAATGGTGGTGATATGAGTTTTGTCTTCTATCCTTATATGTATTTCCTGTGTTCTTTAATTCCATTTACACTGTCTTTTGTTTAAATTAGATAGTTTAAAAGCCCATAATTCATCTTGTGATGCTCTTGGCTTAAGCAATTTAAACTGTGTTAATTTCTTCATAACTAATTCAGAATTCATTTCATTAATGCTCTAATGCAATTACTTGTTTTTTTTTCCTTCTTACACTCTACAAACTACAATTTATAACTCAGATTCATCGCCTCACTTAGCCTTTATCCTCTGGAGAGTTCTACTGGCCAGTCAGTGTTTTCATTCAATTTCATAATTTTGACTCCATAGCCCTAAGTGTCCCTCCCCTTCCTTTCCAGCAAATCTATAAAAACCCCCCAAAACAACAAACCTAGCCATTGATTGACAAAGACACACCAAGTGACATGAGAGAGCTCTCTCTGAGCTGAGCAGGCTAATATCCAACTCTAAATTTGATTTTTAGGTTACCTCTGTTGTTTGTTTATCAACTGAACAAATTTACAGAGTGCTAACATATGGGAAAGGAAAAAATTATCCACGCTGATTAGAGGCCTCTGCAATTCATGTAGACACAAGGAAAGTTATAAAATGAATGCCATCATAAGTGGTCCACATACATGCAACAATTCCACTTGAACATCGTTGGCATAGGGGCAGACCCAGGGTTCAACGCTACAACAACGCACCAACAAAACCCTAACTACCGGCCCTTTCAGCAACACCTGCGAAGCAGATGAAGTCTCACCCGAGGTAGAGGTAGGGGTGGTTGCAAAACTCCAGTGTCTGCAACCTTAGCTGGGACACAGATCTGTGATTCTAATACTTAACAGAGCACTTAGCAACTACATTTCATCAGCATTCCACTTAGTATCTACTCTGCAGATAAAATATATCATCGCAACATTCATTCAAATCTAACTTATCAAGCACTTAGCATAAGGAGATAGATTAGATCTAGCAGATTTAAGCACTAAGAAAGTTCACATAGTTTGGATCTAACATCCATATACATCGTTAGCACAAAACATAAACATATCTATCCATCTATATCTAAGAACTTAACAAGTAAAGAGATAAACACATCAACACATCGCACAAAGCAGAGCAACACAACATATACGTGGTTCACCCCCACCCTGGGGCTACGTCCACCAACTCTTCTTCTTTATTATCTTTGTCAAGCTTCTTATAAGCACATAGCATCAAAATCCTACTCCGCAAAAGACAGGAGATCTGTGCGCACTCTGCAAGATCCTCCTTCTTCGAGCTAGGGTAAAGCACCAATCCTTCTTACAATTATTTGCACGTAGCTCTGCAAGTCTCACTCAATATGCACAGAGCACTTACAATCCTTTAATCACATAGATATAGCACTTAGCCATTCGTAATTGCTCTTTTCTTACATTGCCTAGACATATATTTATACTTTACAAAATAGGCCTAAACATGGGTAAACACATGGGTCGACATCCCATACCCGTTACATAATCCCAAAAAGGACCCAAAAAAGGGCCTAGATCCCGGGATCTCTACTTCGTCTTGAACTCCTCCTTCGACAGGCTGTCGAAGTCCCAAAATAGGTCAAACTTGACCAAGGATCTTGTAAGTTTTAAACCTGTGAAGTAAAGCAATGCATATAGATTCTTAAGTAAAATAGAATTTAATCAATGGCTCATACACAGAGTACACAGAGATTTTATACCGGAAACCCTCAACCGGGAAAACCTTTCTTATATTCATTATATCAAATTTCACCATTCACCATACAATATATATACAATGTTTTTAAGTATTCTGTAGATACCAAAACCCTAATCCCTTAATCCGGGATTAATTCACAAAACTGCTAAAAATAGCAAAATCCACTAAAAATAGCAAAAAATGCCCAAAACAAAATTTGGGGGCGCTACAGGTAACCAGGGGGGGGCATACCTGCCCCCACCTAGGACCCCCCTAGGAAAGCTCCTGGTGCACACGACACAAAGAACCCAACTAGGGGGATCGTCAACCACAGTTGTCATATCTGACGCGCCCACACACACTCATGCAAAGAATATAACACATACCCAACAAATCTCCCAACACTTGGTCAAGGACCAACAGGCCCCCAACACTCACCTGTGACTCATCCTGAGTCACTCTGATCTAGGTAGTTCTGCTTCGACATGTTGCTTTGCTATGGCCTCCTATTCATCGAACTCTAGGATGACTACCTCGTTCACAGGTCCTGCCAGGCGTTGTTCAACTGCGATGACAACCTGCTCGAGTTCTGCTCCTCGGCCTTCGACCTTCGTGAACAATTGGTAGGCATTATCTTGTACAGGTTTGAGCCTCTGAGTTACTTCCATAAATCTGCTCTGGATAGTGTGGATATGTTTTTGGGTGGTGTGTTGCTCTTGGGATCGCTTCATTCTTTCCACAACTGACAGGGGCTTCAGTTGCGCTTGTATCGTTTTGGCTTGATACTTCGCCTCTTGGATATGCGACTCCAGTGCCTTTAGTTCTGGATTCTCAGTGAGTTTCTCGTAGGTCTAGGCACTGCGATCAGTAATTTTCTTACATTCCATAGCAAGGGATTTTATTCTCTCAACTGCGCTTCTAGTAGTTGCTTCTCTTTGATCCCTTACATCATGTGGGGTCTCAGGCACTGCGCGGAGCTCTAAGTCTGCTATGTGTTGTTGTAGTTGTTGGATAGCTTCTATGAGTTTCTCTACTTGTTGTGTGACTCGATCCTCTATCTTTATTTCTACAACTGTCACAGAGCGAAGTGCTCTTTTGATCGCTTCTTTCACTTCGAGTTGCTCCATGAGCAACTGTTCTTTTCCTTGCTATATCTGCGCTTTTTCTTCATCGAACTTTGCTTGGAGAGCAATCTTTTCCTATTCTGCAGCTCGACGCTGCTCTACAAGTACTCCTTGCACTTGCTTCAAGGCCTGGGTGGCTTGTTCTATTTCTTCTTGTGTTCTTCGAAGGCGAGCTTCGACTATATCAGCTAGTTGGTGGAGTTGGGTTGGCTCATCTCCCAACTCTGGTTCTCTCAGTGGCAGGGGTGCAGTGGAATGAAGGGCCTGTTGTACCCCTTGGATTTCAACTCCAATTCTCTCATATATTTATTCATGCTTGGATTCTTGTTCCTTTGCTATTTCCAGTGAAGCGTTGTTCAGGGCTATGATGATGAAGTCAAAATCATCGGAGGTGAGGATAGTCTGCATATTGGTCATGGTGGCTTTCGATTTCTTCCAGGAAGAAGGTTTCAAGGGGGAAACCTTCCTCTTCTTTAAGGGGTTAACCTTGTCTCTGGGTGGTGTTACTTCACTGGGCTTTTGTTCAGCTTCTACTTCGTCATCACCCCCTCGATCAGGTGACACTGAAGGAGTCTTCCCTGAGGTGTTTCTTAAGTTTTGGACCTCCTCAGTCTTCTTGGGTGTCTTTTGTTCTTTATGAGTGTCCTCTGGGCTGTCAAGATATCCTTCCTTAGTGATATCCTCAACGTCTTCTTCTGTAAGTTTATAATATGAATGGAGCTATTGTTTATGTTCATCTGCTCGCATTGTAATGTAGATGAAGTGTCGATCTGCGCTAAACTTCATCAGGGGTCAGAACCTTTGTAAGGTGTTCGGAGTCATACGAGGCTCGGCTTCGATGGCTTGCTTTAGCTGGAGGTAGTATGTATGAAACACAACATTCGACTACCATTGTTTGTTCATATTGGGTGAATACCACAGGGTAGCGAACTTTGTGGCAAGTGGTTCAAATGGCTCAATGTATGGGAAGGTCGCTCCTTCCAGCATCTCCCAAGCAACAAATGCAATGAGGACCAGGAGCCAACTGAAATGAAATTCATAACCTTGATCCTGTGCTTCTCGGTAATCTAGTTCCAACTGGTTAACTAGGTACTTCGTCTAGTTCATCTGTAGGCCTTCCGTGCACTTTCCTGCGAGGTCAATGATAAAGTCGGTGACCTGCATAGCTCGGTTCTTCCTTACTAACTTTCCAGCTATCAGTTGAAATGCTAGGTGCACTGTGCCAATCTGGATGGAAGCTACCTTTTATCCTCTTATTCCCTTCTCAACGTCGCGATATGTATCCTTGATCTTCTGTGCGAGTGTGCGATCTGCGGATTTTCCTGGATAAAAGTCTTGTGGGTCGGGTCCTTGCATACTCAGTCCTGTGATCCTGTGGATCAACATTGGGTCAGCTATAATACGACGATCTATCCATAAGTAGCTTCCATGGTAACACGACAGTAGCAGCTTGACACAGGCGTTGAATTCCTGGTGTCTTCCGAAGTGTGGGATCTTCATGACATTCAGCAGGGTGGACTGCATGAGGTTCATCATCCACGACTGAGGGATGATCTTTGAATTCTTTCCCTTCGTTTTGGTTAGGTACTTGTATGGGGTGAGCATACCATAGATCTTGCGATCTCGAAGGTTGAAGTCGTTGAACTTCAACGCTGTGATCTTATCCTACTCTGTTCGAACTGCATGTATCCCCTTCGGGAGGTACGCAGTGACCATGGTGTACTCGAATTCTCTTGGTACACTATCACAGCTCACCGCACCATCCAGAGGCGAGATGTAATCGGGAAATATTGTTGGAATCAATTTTGAATTTGCAAGGTCATCTTTGTGCTTGGTTCTCTTTTCTGCTGATGGTCGAGATGGTCTGGCTCCATGGGCAGTCGACGGAGAGGCTTTCCTTGTTCTCGTCGATGAAGCTTGTATACCTGCAGACATCAACATGACTCTTTCAGTCATGAGGTCGATCAGAACTTCTTCAACAATTTTCTCTATAGCATTGAACCCGTCCAATATACACGCTCGGGGTTGGAAATCTTTGGGTTCAAGGAGTAACTTAGACACTGCAATGAAATAGAGGGCAATAGCGCATTGATCACTGTGTAAAATCAAGAAGCCTACGGGCTTAGATTAACAGTTAGCAAAAGTGTTCTTGGTGCATGGCACAACGGGATAAATAGATAACTTTGCAACGGATTGCTTGCAGCAGTCGAGAAGCCTTCATTAACTCTGTTATGTTCGTTATGGCATGGTCCAACGATCTGGTGGCGAACCATAATTTCCTTTCTACCCATTCAGAGGGTCGGCTGAACGGTTATATTGTTCCCAACGGCTATATAGCTTTTCCATGGTGAAGTGCCATGTGACGCTGCTCTGTTATCCCGACAAAGCTCCAGTTTTGCAAATTTTCCCTCTGCGAAGTTACCTCTGAAACCTTCTGTAACTTTTCGATCTTAGCTCTCTTCTTACATAGCTTTCTGGCCTTCCTTCCAGTGAGCTTCATCTCGGTATTCCTTTTTCCATTTTGATTCTTATCTGCTTTTGGCATAGTTACTTCGCACTGTTGAGATTCTTTCCTAAGACTCGAAGGTGATACTTCTCCTTTATCTGGAATAAGCACTTTATTCTTTTGTGGGTCTTCTAGTGCTCTTGCAACTTTGACATCCAGATCTCTGGTGTTAAATAGCTTTGATTTGTTCTTATGTTCTTCGATTAAGTGTGTGATCCTTCTAGTCATGAAATCTTGTAACTCTTGATTCTTCTGCTCTAAAACTTCTTCTTCTTCCTTTCTTCCGACTTGATCTCTTTCAATCCAAGGTTTTCCTAGTAACATGGTAAATGGGGCGTTGTTCTTAATAAATTTAATAATCTCAAAATCTTACTCTATCGAAGTTCCATTGGCATTCATAGGTATCTGGGTGAGCTTTCCACATAGTTTTATCAACTTTCCTGTGAATAGTCCTATTCCTCCTAATGAAGGAATCATAGCAGGCTTTCCTATAGCTTCCCAGGTTCTTTCTGTCATGATATTCACCTGTGTTTCCTCATCTAGAACACAGTCAATGTCAAAGTCTCATATTCTTGCTTCAAGGCATTCTTTTTCTTTAAAAATCTTTGATAGGATGACATGTCGGTGGTCATTTAGGGTTTCTTTCATCTGTAGCAATACTTTCTCTGATTCTTTCTGGGGTTCTGCCATAATCTTAGTTTCTGGATCTACCTTAGGGCTTTCTTGGTTCATATTCATTTCTTCAAGCTTAGCAATCATTCTAGGGCAATCCAATACTTCATGGTCCATATCTTTGCAACAAAGACAACTAGGTCTTCTCCCAAGGCATTCCTTAGCAAGATGTCCCGGTTTTCTGCAACTGTAACAAAAGGTTAATCCTCTCTTTCTTTTAAATGATACCCAACCCTTTCTATACTGTGTGCTAGGGTCATAGTAGCTAACCTGCAAACATTTCTTTCTAGGATCCTGCATCCACTGGTTAGTCCAAACATTCTTTCTATGCATAGGTATAACATATCTTTCACTATTCTTATCAGATATATGCATATCAAACCTTCTTTCATCTATTAGTGCCCTAGTTTTCAAGCTAGGACAGAATCTATCAAACATACCTAGATCCATACTTTTGAAACAAAAATTTCCATTTATCTTACTTCTACAGAGCACAAAGCTTTCAGATCTAGAACTTTTCACTATTCTTACCTTTATCATAGCACATAGCTTGCAGATATTAGCTATTTTCTTTAGATCTGACCTCTTTTCTTGGCACAGAGATTTACAGGTCAAATAGAATGTTGCACACTAGGGAAACAGATCTATGTACGGAGCTTTCACAGTTTTAGGACAGATCTTTGCACAAAGATTCTTCTTCCTTGGTTCCCAAAAATCACAGTTCCAGTTAGAATATTGCGCACTTCAGCAGCAGATCTACGCACAAAGCTTCTCTTTTTCTTCAGTTCCCAACAATCACAGTTTCAGGTCCCAACAACAGAACCATTTTTTGGCACAGGGGCAAACCCAGGGTTCAACGCTACAACAACGCACCAACAAAACCCTAACTATTGGACCTTTCGGCAACACCTACGAAGCAAATGAAGTCTCACCCGAGGTAGAGGCAGGGGTGGTTGCATGACTCCAATGTCTGCAACCTTAGCTGGGACACAAATATGTGATTCAAATACTTAATAGAGCACTTAGCAACTACAGTTCATCAACATTCCACTTAGTATCTACTCCACAGATAAAACAGAGCATCGCAGCATTCATTCAGATCTAACGTATCAAGCACTTAGCATAAAGAGATAGATTAGATCTATTTGATTTAAGCACTAAGCAAGTTCACATAGTTCAGATATAACATCCATATACATCGTTAGCACAAAGCATAAACAGATATATCCATCTATATCAAAGCACTTAACAAGTAAAGACATAAACACATCAACACATTGCACAAAGTAGAGCAACACAACATATACGTGGTTCACCCCCACCCTGGGGCTATGTCCACCAACTCTTCTTCTTTATTATCCTTGTCAAGCTTCTTACAGACACATAGCATCAAAATCCTACTCCGCAGAAGATAAGAGATCTGCTCGCACTCTGCCAGATCCTCCTTCTTTGAGCTAGGGTAAAGCACCAAGCCTTCTTACAATTACTTGCACGTAACTCTGCAAGTCTCACTCAATATGCACAGAGCACTTACAATCCTTTAATCACATAGATCTAGCACTTACAATCCTTTAATTACATAGATCTAGCACTTAGCCATTCGTAACTGCTCTTTTCTTACATTGCCTAGACATTTATTTATACTTTACAAAATAGCTCTAAACATGGGTAAACCCATGGGTCGACATCCCATACCTGTTACATAATCCCAAATCCCAAAAAGGGGCCGAGATCCTGTGATCTTTGTTTCGTCTTGCGCTCCTCCTTCAACAGGTTGTTGAAGTCCCAAAATAGGTCAAACTTGACCAAGGATCTCCCAAAACTTGGTCAAGGGCCAACAAACATCAAGTACATGAAGGGCATCACCAACCATGTTGCAGACTGCCTTAGTTGATCCTCGGTTGTGGCACTAACCACAATTCTTAACTCTTGTGGGCTTGAGACCTCTGGGTGACCACAATTATACAACAATGACTATGAATTTGTTGCTACCTATTAGAAATTGAGTGCAAAAAAACTAGTTCCAAACTTTCATCTCTAGGATGGAATATTATGCCATCTAGGCCACCTCTGTGTTCCTTCAAACGAGTGTGCAAAGCTGATTTGGGAAGTTCATTACAGTCATGTTGCAGGACACTTTGGTATGGAAAAACATTGGTAGTACTGCAAAATTATTTGTATTGGTCGAAGCTTCGACGAGATGTCAACAAGTATATAGATCATGCACAACTTGTGCCATCGTCAAACCTGCCATTAAGAAACAAGGCTTGTACACCCCTATGCCTACTCCCAATAGGCCTTGGGAGTCCATCTCCATGGATTACACGTCTTGTCTACCTTCAACCAAGCATGGTAATGATGGTGTCTTTGTGGTCATTGATCGATTCTCTAAGATGGCAGTTTTAACACCATGTAAGAGAGTATCACAGTCGAGGACACTACTAAGCTCTTCTTTGAACGTGTTTGGGTTCATTTCAGGCTACCATAGAGTATTACTTCAGATCGTGATAGTAAATTCTTGAGTACATTCTGGTCCAATATGTGGCCATTGATGTCCCCAAGCTCACCAAATCAACTACCTTCCACACCCAAACCGATGGATAGATGAAGGTAGTCAATAAAATTATTATGAATATCCTGATAATGTACAACTCCAAACATCCTTGCACATGGGATGAGAGTCTTCCTTATGTTCAACATAGCTACAATCGAACCCTTCATAGCTTTATTGGTCATAACCCTTTTAAGGTGTGCTGGGGGTTCCAACGATTGGCCCTAATTGATGTAGCTCTTCCCATTGCATCCACACATGAAGAATCTACCCATGTTCAAATTGAGGTTGATAAGTCAACCATATTTGTTGAATGGATTTATCAGATCTACCAACAAGTTTATGACATCTTGCAGAAATCCAATGGCAAGTACAAGCATCCACATGACCAACATCAGGTTCCACACAAGTTTCAGGTTGGTGATACGGTCTGGTTTCATTTGCAGAAAGAGCAACTTGCAAGACCCCATGAAAAGCTTCACCCACTTTGATATGGTCACTACCCCATCACCAAGGTTGTAGGTGAGAATGATTTTGAATTAAGTATTCCCCCATTCCTTGGCCTGCATCTAGTCATTAATGTGGAGCTCCTTTGCCCATATTCTCCACCTTTACTAGACACCTTAGAGGTAGTTGAGCATTTGGCCCCTTCAGAACTCAACCTTAATTTCCTTGAGCAAGCTACAATTAATCAAATCATGGATACACATATGAAAGGCACCCACCATAGAATATACAAATTCACAGGGTCATCAAAGCAGGACAACTTCTTCACTAAGGCAAGTGGCTCACCAAGAGCCAAATTTAGCAAACTTTTCCCCATCTAATAAGGGAAATTGATGCAATGGAGACCATTGCTTCTTAAAGGGGGAGGAATGATCCAGGTGGATATCGGTGGCCACCCACCTCTTCCACTATCTCAACAGTTCTCTATCTTCTTGAAATTGTTTCTATGGTTTTTTGGGTCCCAAACTTTTGGGGTCATTTTGATGCCCTAAATGGTGTTTTTTGGTTGGACATTCAAGGGGCCATGGGATGTTGTTAGCCAAAAGTTGTAATCCTCAGATATTTATTTCTAACAAGCTATTGTCTGCCCCAAACAGAGATCATATGCAAAATTTGTGCCCCCGATTAGTTGACGCATCAACAAACCACCTCAAGGCCCGCAATATTTTTGGTGTTTCATCTTCTAGGGTTAGGGATTTTTCCTAGGGGTAACTACAACCCCTAGGGATTTTTCCTAGGGGAGATCATGTTTCATGGCCCGCAATGGAGACAATGATCTCAGCCATGATGATGATTAGCATGACCACAGATATCAACCCAACAACCCCCTCAAATTGACTTTTATACTACATATCAACCAAGCTCATCACATCCAGTCAAATAAGTGTATGGGAGATGGTAATCCAACGTCACCATGAGGTATGTTAGTCCTTATTTCATGCGAGTTGTTGTGCTTAATTTACTAGGAATATGGATGAGGATCATTGGTTGAATTTGAATAATGGATCATTGGCCCAAGAAGTTATGTTTGTTTCCTTGTTTCACCTTGGTGGCCACCTTCTATACCCTAGTCCTGTGTTGTCACCGCCCAAGGACAAGGGGTACTACCGGGGGACCCTCACAAGGGTAACGTTCTGTTCCCCACCACACCTAACAATTTTCATCTTGGATCCTGTCGCAGTGTACTAAACTTCGGTAATGGGTCATGGTCCATTGTCTCATGAGAAGAGGGGTTGAAGGCCTAGAGGTTGATCGTAGTTGCTACTAAGAAGAATAAAATAATGATGCTAAAGAAAGAAAGGAATAATAGCAAAGGACTCACAAAAGCCAGTCCAAACTTGAGCTCTACCCTTTTTGTGCTCGCCCAGTCCCAAGTACTGATGTTATAGCTTGAAACCTTATAAAAGGGGACTTGCAAATATGATAAGAGGACAAAATAAAAAGGCAGTAAAGGGGTTTGGAAAATATAGTGCTTAGAAAGTGGTAACTCAAGAGCAAGCGCACCCTCCACAAAAGCGCTCATAGAAATGGACTCAATGACACCATAGGAATGAAGTAAGCCCAACATGTACAACTATCACACTTACTCTTGAAAGGTTCTTTTCTTTCACTATTTCCCTGGGGACATATCCTTCTACCTGGGTTTTTTCTTTCATTGTTTTGGTTGGCACACCTAATAGAGTTTGATGAAGGCCCTCCCATATTCAAACTTTCCAACTTACATAAAGTCGTGATATGGTGTGATATTTGAAGGGGATACTGAGGTGAATTATTCATGTGGCTTCTACCTTAAATAACAACTTACTTTGCATGATTTAGCACTAACATATCTTATGAACGATGGTTTAATTGATTTCATATTTTGTTTTGATTTGGATGCCTCTGACACGGTTCTCTGAAGGATGCCCCATGATTTCACCCAAGACGTTGTGCCTTCATTGCGGGATATGGAATGTGTGATGAAGAGCAGTGAGTCACATAATGACTTGACACATTCAGACATGGGCTCTCACATCTTCAAGACCTTGGAAGATGAACATATGGGCTTGATTTTGACAAATTTGGTCATGGTGGCACAAAGATGGGTAGAAAGCCCACACCTTGGGATCTACACCCCAGAGGATATCTTACACTGGATGAAGGAGGTTGCACAGGGAGATGATTGGAGCACACATAGAGATGATGTACAACCCTCTCCTCTTCAAACACCACCCCTTTCACCTTGGATGTTGGGCATTTAGATGATGACATCATGCTAGGGTTTGATAGATGATGAGGGGGTTTACTACCATTTGGATGTGAGTGATGACTTTGAGATGGATGTAGTATTATTCCACCACCTTTTCACCTCAGACGATGACACATGTCCTCGGAGAGGCCCTCCTAGCTCATTGGGGGCATGATGTCACCACTGTGGCCATTTTTGTATTATTTTTGCATTTTTTACATTTGTAAAGGCAAATCACTTTAGAGACATGACTTTTCATATTGGTGACATTTGGAGTGGCAGGTTTCCTTATAAACAAGGCTAGCGCTCCTCTTTTTTCCATCATCACTTCCTCACTCACTTGGAGTGGGGCAACTCTAAAAAGTTTTGTTATTTCTCTCTCATAATCTCTTCATCTCATGGGCTATCTTGGAGAAGGATCTTTTGTGGATGTTCTTGCTTTCTTGGATGATGTATTTTTGCAACTAGGGTTTTGTATGACCTAGAAAATTGGAGAAGTAAGTAATTTCTTCAATTTCATGCCGTTTGATAATGTATAAAGAGTTAATTACTATCTTGTTGCATGCTAATTTGTCTTGTTCAAACCCTAGGAAGGAGACATAAGTGCTTCTCTCCTTCACAAAGTTTTGTTGTCCAAGTTTTGTGAAATCATCCTTTGCTAGGGTTAAGAGCCTAAGGCCCAAGATTGTTTTCACTTTAGGGTTTTAACCTTATTTTTTTATCCTTGACCTAGTGGAATAAGAAGAAGGAAAACGGTTCCTAGGGCCCAAGAGTGTTTGCACCCTAGGAACCATTTTCTTCAAGGTCTAGTTCTAAGGCCCAAGAGTATTTGCACCTTAGGGTTTAGACCTCATCCTTCTAATTCATCTAGTTCAATCTTCAAGGTCATGCATGTTTGACTCGATGATCCCCAGAGGACAACAACACTAGTATAGTGTTGTTCTTGCGGTGAAAGTACCATTTAAATTTAATATTCTCTCTCTCTCAACTATCCTACTAACTTTTGTAACCCTATTCTTAGCAAACAAATGTTATTTGTTGTTTTTGTTACAAAAGTTTGCTACAACCATTGAATTTTGCTTTAATTTGTTGCATACACACTTGGAAAGGTGGATTAAACTACTCAAAAATTTCATCTAGCAATTGGATAATATTGTACATGTTGACGACTTGATTTTCATGTTAATTTGCTACATTTTTTACTACTTTTTCTTGTCGTGGTTCCAAAATATTAATTGTTGTTGTACACCATGTTTACTGATGTAGTTTGCAACAACCAATGCATTTATTGATCATTTAGTGTCTAAGAGATCATTTTGAGCTTCATAACTTGGTAATTGTCTATATTATGTTGCAAATTGTTTATTGTCTCGTACAGGTGAAATACTTACCTCGTTTTGTTTCATCTCCTTTCCTAGACCTAGACCTAACCATCAGGTGACCAAGATAGGGGGATGTAGGCTCATCTAATCTTGTTATTTGATCCCTTGAGGTCACCAGAGAAGCATTCCTTGTGGTGGACCTCTTTTAATCTAGGAGGATCTCCACATGGAAAATTCCTACTTTGTACACCATGGGATAAATCATTAAAAAGTTTGATAATAGGTGGCAAAGAATAATTAATGCTTGTAAACGAATTAATTAAATTGTAAAAATGATT
Source organism: Picea engelmannii (assembly GCA_009831015.1). Taxonomy (NCBI): domain Eukaryota; kingdom Viridiplantae; phylum Streptophyta; class Pinopsida; order Pinales; family Pinaceae; genus Picea; species Picea engelmannii. The sequence goes on along the minus strand of ML804903.1, from coordinate 156,224 downwards.
AATACTTAAAATGGGTATGAGAAACTCATGTATTAGTCATGCACATTGGAAAAATGATTAATGCTTGAAGTGAGTTTGAGAATCTCACGTATTATTTATTTAATTGTAAAAAGGGAAATTAGTTTTATGTGAGAATCCAACTCACACATTAGTTTCCTAATTTTAAGGGGAGATTAGTTTCCTAGTCTTAAGTAGGAAGTTAAGGGTCTCATGAGTTGGCTTGGACTCTTCCTCACTTTATTACAAGTGGTTTCCTAGTCTCAAGGAGGAAGTTAAGGGTCTCATGAGTTGGTTTGGACTCTTCCTCACTTTATCAAAAGTGGTTTCCTAGTCTCAAGGAGGAAGTTAAGGGTCTCGTGAGTTGGTTTGGACTCTTCCTCACTTTATTACAAGTGGTTTCCTAGTCTCAAGGAGGAAGTTAAGGGTCTCATGAGTTGGTTTGGACTCTTCCTCACTTTATTAGAATTGGTTTCCTAGTCTCAAGGGAAGTTAAGGTTGGTTGAGAAGATTTCTCATTTTTTTCCTTGAGTGGTTATTAGTTTTCTCACTTTTGTCCTTCAGTGGTTATTAGATCCTAAATTTGTGGATCTTGTCTCCATGAATGTGGAGACTAAGGAAAATATTTAAACCCCTTCATTGGGAGAGATTTAGGAGGCCATATGTGGAGGCTCTTTTGGGGAGCTCTTTGAGGAGAGAATCAAGCAATCGTGCTTGTGGTTTGTAAGCCCCTTCATTGGGAGAGTTGAGCCCCATCCATCGGGGAGAATGTAATCCTTTTGGTGTCTAAAGAAATGTCACTTATGTGAGAGCATTGGAGCATGTGCCACATTTTGTGAGAATATTTCAGCCCTTTCAAAGGAAGGATAATCAAGTGATTTGTATTCCAAGTGGATCTACAGATGTAGCCAGGATGGCCTGGTGAACTTTGTTAACAACTCGATGATCTCTTGCCTCATGTGTTGATATTTTGTCTTATGTTTTATTTCCACAATTATGTTCATTAATGCATTAAGTAATGGATAATGGGACTAACAACACATTCACCAAGTTATATTCAATTCGGATTCAAGCCTTCATAAATACATCTTTTCACCTTTGATACAATCAAGTTCATTAGATCTGAAATTGTAAATCTGACCTTTATTAAGTGGCATAGAACCAAAACAAGATTGGTAACAGTGTCACCCCAGTTTCAGATCAAGTGGTATCAGAGCAGGATTGATAGGTATTGTAGGTGTTGATTGCAAGATGGAAAAGACACAAAAGCAGGCATGTCTCAACGAGCTACATGAAATCAACTAGAGCATTCAAGCGAAGAATTTCGAGTTGAAGAAGATATTGCGAGATGCAGAAGAAGAGAATCAGATATTGCGACTTCAATTACAAGCCATGAAAGAGGCTTGGGAAAAGTTGCAAGGTGATGGAGGCTTAGCAAATCCATCCCCCACACCTGATCCATAAATGGTAACTGAGGTAAACAATACTTCTTCAGTTTCATGTTCTTCTCCTCATGATGATGATTTTGGTGCTTTTGAAAAGCACACTACAAGTATTGGCTTGAAGCTAATGAAGAAAATGGGATACACTGAAGGAGGCCTTGAAGCCAATGGCTAAGGAATTGTGAATCCCATCGAAGTGGTAGAAATACCTCGATATGCAGGATTGGGCTATGTCAGGAAGGAAGTTGGAGAATGCTCCAAAACCACAGAAGCAAGAGATTCCTCAAGTGACAAGTCTAGATCAGTGCAGGCTGAGAGCACATCACACCTTTCAAATGATTTTGATTATGAGTCATCTCCAAAGGGAGATGAGCATTACAAAAGGGGAGCTCAGGAAAGTTCTCCTCAGCATACCTACACCAAAGACAACCAAGCAAGGTATAAAAAGTCTCATTATTCAAATGTTCCTTTTGATTACAAGCAAATTGGCAATGTAAAGCAAAGTTTGTGGCATAGAAAACCATGTACATTTTGCGGTTACAATAATCATGTTGCTGCCAAGTGTTGGAAAAGAATGGCTTTGTACATGGAGGTTATGGAAACCAGGAAAAAGCCAAGACATGAAGACCCTTCTCCATATTAGGAGAAAAAGAAGGGCATGAAAACATGGGTAAAGAAGAACCATTGCACCCATTGTAACAGGGGTGGACATAAGGAAGCCACATGTTGGACACTCCATCCGGAGTTGTGTCCCAAGCAAGACAAAGTTGGGCAAGCACCTATGAAGGAACCAATCGATGAATTAGCTCAGAAAGGAAGCCAACTATAGGAAAAGAGACAACTCGAGAGGTAGAACCTATTCGTCTTGATGAATGAAAGGATGGGTAGAATTTTTGAGTTAGTTGATAGTGGCCATCATTGCAAATCGCTTGTTGCTTCTAAGACCCCATAGAAGGGCACATTTGTAAAAGTGATGAGTAACATCACTTATTCATGCAACATAGTGATATTTTAGGCCTTTTTTTTAGTAGCTGAGCCATGGGGCTTAAAAATACCTCAAATATCAAAGTGCCCAAAATTCGACAAAAAACACACCAAGTTGAAGAGCTCGACGAGAGATTTCCAATTGTGCAAACAACACCTCAAACGAAGTCTGGATGACAAAGTTATCTGAAATTTTCAGCAAATAGGGAAAACTGACAAAATCCGTACAGTGTTGACGTCAACATGTTGGCGTGGCAACACGAGAGGCCGCCACGTGTCATTCATACTGATGATGTGGCAGGTCTTACATGCTAATGTGGCAGTACAGATGTTGATGTGGCAACATGAGAGGTTGCCATGTGTCATCTGTACGGGTGATGTGGTAGGTCATACGATGATGTAACAACTGACATGGAAGGTACAGTTGGTAGTACAGATGCTTACGTTAGCAGGACACGTGGCAACCCCAGAGTGTGACACATGTCACTCATTTTTTACATTTTCGGGGTACAGTTGGATGAATATAAAAATACCACGTGGCACCGTATGGTCGTGACATGGCATATGACTGTATGTTGACATGGTAGATGACTGGGTGTTGATGTGGCAGTATGGATGATGACATCATCATGACGTTGCATACTGATTGGGGACTGACGTGGCAGTACATATGGTGACGTCAACATGATGTGGCATGTTGAATGGGCATTGACATGGTAGTACAGATGATGACATCAACATTATGTGGCCGCTGACTGGGAAGTACAGTGGATGATGTTAGCATGATGTGTCAGGTCGTACAGTGATGTGGCACTGACGCACGCTGATGATGTGGTAGATCATACGTTGACTGGGCACTCACCATATACTTGACTAGGTGCCACATGGGCCAATCACAGGCTACCACGTGGCAACCCAAATTTTCCCAATTATGGGCACACATTTCGAGGTGCAGGAGTATTTATTGTTGCAATTAATCACTGTGTGGCATGCAAATCGAGGCAGAGAGCCTGGGGGGTCCAAAAGTCATAGTGACGAAATTGGACGAAAGTACAATGATTTTTCGCCATGAATCCACTGGTACAGTCTGTTTTGTGATATAAGTATCATATTTGAGGGGTCATGACATAAGCCCAAGTTTTCCACTAATGTTTTGGCAAGCATTTCGAGGCAGGGGGTCTAGAAGTGATAGTGACAAAATTGTATGAAAGTATAGTCATTTTTGCACAAATCCACTGGTGTAGTCGGAATTTGGATCTGAGCAACTGATTTTTGGGCTCATGGCAGAAGCCCACTTTTGTCATTGATGAATGGCACAACTTTGAGGCAGAGTTGCACCTTTCAAAACATGTCGAGTTTATAGTGAAAAGTTGTAGAATGACGAGACAAACCTGTTGGTGTTGTGTATGCCAAGATTTGAGCATCCAGTTGAGCTCTTTGTTATGGAAACCAATGTAAGTTTTATGCATTTATGGTTTTTGCCTCTTTTTTTTGGAAATTGCAAAACAATGAATGTATGTTGCAGATTCTGGTGATCTTTGAGTGTTGCAGCAGGGCAACAAGGTCTGAATTATTACAGGAAATTCATCATTTGAGCCTTGCATGCAAACCAAGACTGTGCGGTAAGAGGCCATTTTGACACTTCGTCAGAAGATAGTCATGTTTGCAGTCATTGGTCTCAGAATTGTAGGACGAGTGTGATGATAATGGCATTTGCCTTATTTATTATCTTGCACATGTTTTTAATGGGGGGATTAAAAACCACAAATTTTCCCACTAGTGCACATTTGGGGGTATTCACCTAAATGATAATGTTGTAAAAGGTTGTAATTAGCCACTCTTGAAAGTGATGATGAGAGTGAGAGGCATTTTGTTCTATGCCTAAACCTTGTAAGCCTTGTTGATAACATTGTAATGGGTCTTATAGCCACTGTTGAGTGAGAGGCATTGTTTTGCCTAGGCCTGTTGTTGCAACTTGTAATGGGTCTTGTAGCCATTATTGAGTGAGTGACATTGTTTTGCCTTGGCCTGTTTTGAAAACAATGTAATGGGTCTTGTAGCCACTATTGAGTGAGTGACATTGTTTTTCCTAGGCATGTTTGGCAATAATTGTAAACTTGTCCATGAGTGTTTATAAACTCTTGGCAAGTATGATATTTCTTTGAAGTTGTGATCATGTATGGTCAGCTACCGATTTGCATTGATGCAAGCGTTGGCATTGACATCCTCATTCTGAAGTACAAAGGTGAAGGGGAAGAAGGGTGTGGCCTTTTAGAGACATTTGTTACGCAGATCAAGGAATCAACTACGAATTTGCATTGGTGCAAGTGTTGGCATCGACATCCTCATTCCGAAGTACAAAGATGAAGGAGAAGAAGGGTGCGGCCTGTCAGAGACATTTTTTATGCAGATCGAGCAGTGGGGAAGTGCATCTTGGAGTGTAAGACTCTTCCTAGAAGCTGGTTGCAGATATTCAATCTACAATTCCTCTCTATACTTTTGGAGGACCAAAGTGCTTTTTGTGGGGAGATTTGATCCAGGAGGATCTCCACATGGAAAATTCCTACTTTGCACACCATGGGATAAATCATTTAAAATTTTGTTAATAGGTGGCAAAGAATAATTAATGCTCATGAATTAATTAATTAAACTGTAAAAATGATTAGTACTTAAAATGAGTATGAGAAACTCATGTATTAGTCATGCACATTGGAAAATTGATTAATGCTTGAAGTGAGTTTGAGAATCTCATGTATTATTCATTTAATTCTAAAAGGGAAATTAGTTTTATGTGAGAATCCAACTCACAAATTAGTTTCCTAATTTCAAGGGGAAATTGGTTTCTTAGTCTTAAGGAGGAAGTTAAGGGTCTCATGAGTTGGTTTGGACTCTTCCTCACTTTATTACAAGTGGTTTCCTAGTCTTAAGGAGGAAGTTAAGGGTCTCATGAGTTGGTTTGGACTCTTCCTCACTTTATTACAAGTGGTTTCCTAGTCTCAAGGGAAGTTAAGGTTGGTTGAGAAGCCTTCTCATTTTTGTCCTTGAGTGGTTATTAGTTTTGTCACTTTTGTCCTTGAGTGGTTATTAGATCCTAAATTTGTGGATCTTGTCTCCATGAATGTGGAGACTAAGGAAACTATTTAAATTAGTCTAAATAAACATAGATGTGATACTTTATTCTTTATTATTTGATTATCTATTGCATCCATAATCTATTAAAAACTATCTTAACAAGTGCAACAAAGCTACTTATACTGCCTCCAAAGCTATGAACTAATAAGATAAAAATAAAAAGTACAAATTTAATATAGAGATTAGCTTCAACATATCTGTTGAAGCACTAGAAGCTTGCCGAGAAACCTCCCATATACAATCAATCTCCTCAACTCAAAAATTTAAGATTAATAGCCCCAAGATATAGTATTTCTCCTTCCAAGCACTATGCTCTTCTCCTCCTTCAACGATTACCTTCATCCCTATCGTAGGCACTCCTCTCTAATGGAAATTTCCTCTCCTAGCCCTGGAGATTATTTTATACCACCTCTTCATATTGTGATCGGATTTGATCGGGGGGTCAACATGTCTGAGGTTTTTTTCGGCACCGAACAACGAGACTGCGGTTGAAAACCTTCGGAAACACAGTTCGACGATGGTTGATTTCTCTTTTTTACCCTCGGTTCTTTCCTAGAACTGCGCCCTCCTTTCTATCCGCTCCTTCTAACAGCCACAGCCTCGTAAGTGCCCCATGTTCCCGGGATACTAGGGGGCGTGGGTCAGCCATGGATAAATAAATGGACTTTACGACCCCACTCTCTTCCTGTGGTGGTTCTGACCCTCCTATGGGGCTTTCGACAGTTGGATTTTCGCCGCTAGGCCAGCTCTTGTCTTCCAATCCTTCATCTCCTCTTACAGAAACCCTTTAGTACCCTCCCTCTTCCCTGCAAGGAGCAGACTCCTTCACCGGTTGTTTTGGCACCTTTTCTGACTACTTGGCTTCGAATCCTCTCACTTCTGATAGTTTCCTCTCTGTCTCTGGTTCGTTCGTTGACCTTGCCTTAGACTGGCTTTCTCATGAAGAAGAATTTTTTTAGCATACCGTCCCACCTTTGCGCCCAGAACCTGTTGGTAGCGGGTCGGTGGAGGAAGGAGCACAGACTTATGAGAACTCTTATCTGGAACTTCGTCGTAAGGAGTCGGGTCACACACAAAGTTTTCACGTCCCACCAAAGGGTTTTATCTTGGCCCACTTGGATGTTGAAGAGAAGCGAGGGTTTCCTCTAGACAGGAGGGCACCTACACCGGAGGATATCCCAGAGGTTCTGTGGGACGACAAGGGTTTTTACAGAGGATGACACAAAAGAAAAAGGAAAGGACCATCCCCCAAAGGGAAAGTGGGCAATTTGTTACTTGGACAAGAAGTCAGTATGAACAATGTGGTGCAGATGGAAAACCAGACACTGCTTAGGAGGGCCAGTGGTAGATTTTTTGCCCATAAAACCATAGTTTCATGGACAAAGTCGACTTGGAAAGAAGATCTGGGTTATACTCCTGAAGTTATTGAATTAAGCCAAAATTGGATTGCCTTCCAATTTAATCAGCCAGAGGATACTAAATGGGTGTTGGGGAGAAATTGGAGTATAAATTCCTCCCCCCTGTTGTTGAAGACATGGAGCCCTCTTTTTGACGCATACAAGGAAAAAATGAACAGAATTCTTGTTTGGGTCCGACTATCAGCCCTTCCTCTACAATTCTGGTCTCTAGATTATTTCAAAGCAATTGGAAATTTCCTGGGGGAATTCCTGGAAGCAGACCTCTCCTTTGAAATTACAAAACAAAGGAAAATAGCGAGGATCCTGGTCAATCTTAATGTCAGGGAAGGGCTAGGAGAGGAAATTGACCTTACTTGGGAGGGTTATACACATGCACAATTACTGGACTATGAAAATGTACCCTTCAGATGTCGACATTGTCACAAGTATGGGCACCTGGTGGATTCTTACCACCTTCCTTTAAGAACAAGAGGGGGTTCTTACTAGAGAGCAAAGTTAAATTCTTCCTCCCCAGTCCACAACAGGAGGCAAGAAGTAATTTTGGGAAAGACTACTCCAACTTCGCCAGAACCGGGTCACACTATAGAGGTTACAGTTGAAAAGGATCAGCCAAATCACTTGCCACCCCAAGAAAGGACGACAGAAGGGAAATTGGAGATTATCAACACTTCTTCACTAATCCCAGACTTGTCGAATAATCGGTCTTCGAGTATTTCTCCTTGTCCCCTCCCCTAATTACTGTTTTAATTAATAATCTGTCATTAGAGGGTAATGATTGGACAAAGGCTCTGAAAAAATTATCTCTTAATACTGCCTCCATAAATTGTCCCACGACCAAAGAGGAAATATTCATTGATCCTCCCCTTTTGAAGGCATCTCCCCCTCCTAAAAGACTCTGCATCCTTGAAGAAAACTATTCCTCCTCCTCTCAGTCGTTGGAGTCCTCTTCTACCCGTTATTTCTTAACATCCCAGTCAAAAGCCACAGGTGGACTAGGAAAGGAGGAAGTTTCCTCCCTTGACAAGGGAGGACGGGGAAGAAAATCATTTCTTTCTAAAGCACAATCAAAGGCCAGATTGGATATTTTGGCTGGAACACAACAATATATTGAATGACACTTAGAGCAGCGAAGCCCCGAAGCAAGGTTTTGTTATGAAGATCATGTCCTTTAACTGTAGGGGTTTGGCAGGAGCCCACAAAAAATCTGCCTTAAAAAGGGTGGTCATCACAGAACACCCGAACTTTCTGCTTCTTCAAGAGACTTTGGGGGTTGGGGAGGAGATAAAATCGAGCCTGGAGTGCTTACTACATGGGTGGAGTTTCATGACGATAGATGCTTTGGGCAGATTTGGACGTTTGGCTATTAGATGGAACACTCACAAAGTCCAAGTTCTCAACACTTGGGGCTTGGACTCTGGCATTGGGATATCATTTTTTCTCCCTACCTTAAAATAAATTGTCCATTTACTTAACATCTATGGACCTTATCTGAACATGAAACTTTACCGGGACAAACTCGTTGAAAAATCTTTCTTCAATGAGCTACTTATTTTAGGGGGGTATTTAAACCTCTCCTTAGGTCCCTTGGATGTTTGGGGGGACAGTGCGAGACCTGATCCATTAGTGGATTACTTCGGCAACAAATTCACATAAGTTAATCTAACAAACATAGTTCCTCCTTCCCTCAAACCTACTTGGAAAAACAACAGGACCGGATCAGCTGGAGTGGCAAAACGGCTAGATCGCTTTCTAATAAATGATTCTCTTCTAAACAACTCTCTGACCATCAAGCAATGGATAGGCTTTGGAAGGTTGTCAGATCATCATCCTATCCTCCTGGAGCTCAGACAGGGTTCTGAAAAACCAGCCAACCCTTTTAAATTCAACAAGACGTGGCTTGAAGATGACTCCTTTTTTAAGTTAATCAAGGAGCATTGGATTCGATTTCAACAAGATATAACACATTCAACAACTTATCAGTTCACTGAAAATCTAAGAAGGATCAAATAAATAGTAAAACCTTGGGCTCTCCAAAAAAGAAAACTAGAGGACAAGGAGCTAAAAGAAATTGAACTTGAACTTAAAAGGTTCTTAGACGAAGAAGTAGATATTTTGAGCACAACATAGTCAAAAATCAGATTACTATAGCTGGAAAAAAAGAGGAAACAAAGAAAAAGAAGAAACCTGGAGGTTAAAAAATAGAGCTATATGGTTGGAAAGTGGAGATGAAAACACAAAGTTCTTTCAAGCCTATGCCAAAGGAAGGAAAATGTCAATACCATTTGGCATTTAAAAGATCAAGATGGAAACTTGGAAACTTCCTTTGAAGGGTTGTCACTACTAGGAAAAAACTACATCCATAATCTCTTTAAAGCAGACAGACAAGCTACGATTGAGGAAGTAGTCAAAGTGGCACAATTTTTCCCAGATTTGTGGAAGAAGAAGAAAACCGTTTTTTGATGAGAGAAATTACAGAAAAATAGATCCTAGAAGTTTTGCACAGTTTCCAAAAAGACAAAAGTCCAGGCCCAGATGATTGGACTATCGAATTCTTCCTGGGATGCTATGAGATTATAGGAACATATCTGCTAAAAATGGTGGAGGATACAAGGATTTCAGGTCGTATCCCTCAGAGACTTAACTCCACCTTCATTGCTCTCATCCCAAAAATGGATAATCCAGAGACTTTGGATGAATTCAGACCCATCTCACTCTGTAACTGTGTTTATAAAATCGTATCCAAAATTATAGCCCGAAGGTTCAAGAAAATCCTCTCAAAGAATATTTCAGAACAACAATTTGGGTTTTTGGAAGGGAGACAGATCCATGAAGCTATAAGAATAGCACAAGAAGGTATACATAGCATGAATACCAGGAATTTAAAAGGGGTAGTGCTTAAAATAGATCTCTCAAAAACCTATGATCGAGTTAGCTGGCTGTATATTCGGTTATTATTGACTCACTTAGGCTTTGAACTTCCTTTCATTACTTGGATCATGAGTTGTCTTACCTCAACATCCTTTGAAATTTTAATAAATGGCTCGACATCACCCTTTTTCTCTCCAGAAAGAGGGCTTAGAAAAGGTTGCCCCTTGTCACCACTCCTCTTTCTCTTGGTAGCAGAAGGACTTAGCAGAACACTCTCGCAAGGTAAGACTACAGGTGAACTCTCAGGTATCAAAGTCTCACATAATTTGTCCCTTACACATCTCCTTTTTGTGGATGATGTCTTACTTTTCAGTGGTGGGTCTAGAAGGGAATCTGAGAAACTAAGGAACATTCTCTCCCTTTTTTCGAAAGCTACTGGGATGGAAATAAATGACTGAAAATTGTCGCTCACTACTTTTCTGTTATCAGAAGAAGAAGAATTATCCCATCATACTTTCTTTCCTTTTGAAAGAAGGGTTTTGGCTGATGGACTAAAGTACTTGGGTTTTAATCTAAAACCCAACGCCTATAGAAAAGAAGATTGGAAGTGGCTCCTACAAAAATTGGATAAAAGACTAAACAATTGGAGTCATTGATGGTTGTTATGAGCAAGAAGATTGGTTTTGGTAAAATCGGTCTTGGAATCCATCCTTGTTTATTGGATGTCCCTATCTTGGATCCCTAAAGGAATTTTGAATGCTGCAAGAAAACTCACCTCAAAATTTCTTTGGAGTGGAAAATCGGAGTCACATGTAATTCCTTGGGTCCATTGGGAGAAAATTGCCACACCAAAGGGCTTGGGTGGTTGGGGATTGAAAAACAATTTCCTCTTCTCCAAAGCATTGGTAGAAAAGGTGGTGTGGCGTCTTATTAATACTTCTAGTCTTTGGACTAAATTTATCCTTCAGAAGTACATTGCACCATTTTCTCTTGAGCCCTGGTTAAGAACTCAACCAAAAACTTTGAAGGGAACATCAGTGATCTAGAAAGCTATCTTAAATGATTTCCCACTGATTGAAAATGGTTTAGCATGGAATATTGGAAATGGTAACAGACTCAGGTTAGGGTCGGATCCCTGGTCAGGCAGTGATGGGAACCATTTACTCTCAGAGCAGTTAATTAAGTCTTTACACTCCAGGGACTTCTTCTACCTAAGCTCCTTGGCGGACCCCAGCCGATCCACACTCTGGGCTCAGGGATGGAAGGACCCCTACAGTTTGGGGCTCAGTGAAGAAGAAACTCGAGAACTGGAACTTTTTATCCACGGCCTAAAGATAGCTCAAATCAGACTTTCAGACTCTGAGGATGAACTAATTTGGGATCTTGCACCCTCCGGGTCCTACTCACCCAAACTGGGATATTTAAAGTGCAATTCAGTTCTGAATACACAGGAGACAGTTTGGTGGTAGAGTAAACTTTGGAAAGTCCTTCGAAACAAGGTCCCGACCTAGGACATCCTTTAGAAACGAAGTTTTGTTGGACCCGTATGATGTACTCTTTGCAAAACTAAAGAAGAGTCTTCTACCCACCTTTTTCTGAATTGCAGTTACATCCAAAATGTCTGGGTGGAGATTTCAAAACTACTAAACTTACAGTGCCAGTGGGAGGGATGGGATCTGGAGCATTTCTGGAATTCTTGGTGGCATAATTTAGAATACAAACACTTAAAATAATTTCCCCTTTTGGTCATTTGGGGAGTTTGGCTTGCCCAGAACTCCATCATCTTTAAAGGTGTACCTCTTCCACCTGACATCTCAACAACAAACAATGTTTCTCTCTTGTCATCCTCCATCACCCTTTCTTCTAGATCACCCACTAGATAGACGCAAGAGTTAGTACTCGACAGGACTTCAGCCTGGGGTTTTTTTGATGGAGCCTCACAACACACTCACTGTGGAGGGGGGGGGGGAGTCCTCTACCTTTCTCCCACACATTTTTTTGTTTTGACTTCTAGCCTCGGTTCAGGAACAAACAATTTTGCAGAATTAATGAGTTACAAACTACTCATTGTCTTTGCCATAGAAAAAGGATGTCGGAGACTAAAAGTTTATGGGGACTCTTTAAATGTTATAAATTGGATAAAATACACTCATAGATGTTTAAACATAAAACTTGCTAGATTGGTGGAAGACATACAACGATTGCAGACAAATTTTGACTTCATTGATTGCCAACATGTCTACATGGAAAATAATAAAGAAGCGGACCAGAGGTCAAAGGAAGGGATTAACATGGTTATGGGCCAGTGGAAAATAATCGAGCACCATAATGAACAATCAAATGAATATTGGCATAATGCTTTTTTGGAGCAATCTTCCAGTTTCTGAACATCACTTTGAAGAACAAGAGCTTTTTGTTTATTTGATAAATGAACAATGATAATAGTTGTATATATTTTGTGCACACAATATGCAATACAGAAGCATCTACAACAGTACCAGTCCCAGACACTAAACATGACAAAAGGAACATACAAAAGCAGTTTTGAATGCAACAAAAAAAATACAACTATAAGACTACAATGTAACTGAATACACCATTTTTATAGGTGTATATGCAGAATGCAATTTTGTTCCTAAAGGTAATAAAATTATGCTTTTTTTCCAAGGAAAAAAAAAACACCTCTTCATATTGTAAATGGGTTGATAGTTGATTTTTTCTTTATTGTTGAAAGGCTTCATGATACTCACATTTCACTATACATATTCACTAGATTAATGAAAATTTGAAATTAGGATTTTTGTCCAAATTTATTACACATGTTGGAAATATTGTTGTCATTTATGTCAAAGATAGGGGGAGCCCAAAGATGTCCAAGATAAATATTACAAGCCTATAGATGGCCAAGCCAAAGATTGCAAGATGGAGCTTGTTGAAAGTATTACTTTTTGATTTTTGATGGTCAACTTGGATACACTGTATTTGAAGGCATTTTAACCCTACATACCTAGCTCAAATGGGAGCACACATTATATGGTTGGAAAACTTATTCCAAGACCTTTCCAACGGTATATGGAATTCCCTCTAACTCCCTAGGAATGGGGATATATGAATTTTTCCGTCCGACAACCCAACGAGAAAATTGAGGTTGGCTCAGCCAGTCTTTACAGGTTGGCCCTGAAAGTGGGGACAAAATTACTATAAATACATGATATATGTGCACATTTGTAGATGAAACAAGCAAGATATCAAGTTCGAGGTGCGCTAAAGGTGTTGGGGTGTCTTTTTGGGATCTAAAGGTGTGCAAGAGAAGTCCAAGGGATTTTCTTAGGGTCTTTCATGTTCTCAAGGTGTCCTATAGGAATGTGATGTTGTTGTATGCGCTATTTTGATGTTGTGATGTTTCTGTCATTATGATGTTGCCATGTGTGTTATTATGAGGTTGTGATATTTCCATCACTGTGATGCTATCGTGTGCGCTATTTTGAGGTTGTGATGTTGCCATTAGGGATTATATTATGGAATGATGCTACGAGGATGGATAGGGCATGAAGGCTACATGTGACTAGGGTTTGAAGGATTGTTTGTGGAATGAAACATGCAGGTGAAGTCATAAGTACTCTGTGTATGAAGATCTTGGATTGGTGTCTACACATAATTTGTTGAGTTGGTGCTCAAGTGAGGGGATTGGTGTCTCCAACATGTTGGTGCCTACAAATATTGTAACAATAGGTTGGTGCCTACACATGATGCTTGGTTGGCGCTCACTTGAGGAGATTGGTGTCTCTAGTCTGTGATGTCCCGTCCCCAAGATTAGGCCAGCAGGGAGTGACTTAGTAGTCTATATGTTCCCGTAGACTATAGTCAGGCACAAATAGGGAACCAGATGGAGAAATAAGGAGGAATTAAGGCTAAACGATGAATTAAGCCAAAATACTTAGGAAAAGTCACTTAAGCCTAAGTCAACGGAGAATTAGAATGAAAAGGTGATAAGGGGGGGACTTAATTGACAAATAAATCACTTAGGAGGAAAGGCGCCTAGGTTAAG
>ML804903.1:131284-142235 GCA_009831015.1 Picea engelmannii | reverse complement strand
ATTTTTTGTATATATATATATATATATATATATATATATATATATATAACAAATCAAATTAGTTTAAATAAACATAGATGTGATACTTTATTCTTTATTATTTGATTATCTATTGCATCCACAATCTATTAAAAACTATCTTAACAAGTGCAACAAAGCTACTTATACTGCCTCCAAAGCTACGAAGTAATAAGATAAAAAGAAAAAGTACAAATTTGATATAGAGATTAGCTTCAACATATCTGTCGAAGCTCTAGAAGTTTGTCGAGAAACCTCCCATCTACAATCGATCTCCTCAACTCAAAAATTTAAAATTAATAGCCCCAAGATATAGTATTTCTCCTTCCAAGCACTATGCTCTTCTCTTCCTTCAACGATTACCTTCATCCCTATCGTAGGCACTCCTCTCTAATGGAAATTGCCTCTATTGAATAGAGGGAAAGAATTGTGCTTTTTGTAAAATAACATAAAGGAACTTTTGGTAAAATCACATAAAACAACTTTTGGTAAAATCACATAAAGCAACCTTCGTACAACACACTCTTGTTTCTAAAGTTGGCGAGGCCTACTTCCATTTATACAAGTTTATTTGGTATAGGGATGGTTGGATGTGGTAGCAACAATAAATAATGGAGTTGAGGATGGTGCAAGGTGCGTGTAGAGAAATATGATTAATTATGTGTAAATGTTGCAATAATTGATAAGCTTATGGTGTGTTGGCTTCGAAACCTAATTCTAGAATGTCCAAAGAGAAATCGTCTTAAAATCTGCATGACAAGTTCCTATAATGGATCTTATTACTTCATTGTAGTTTATAATTGTATGAAAATAGACCTTGGATCCGTAGGGGCTACTGGGAGATCTAGATTGGAAAAACGATACTCTTGAACACACCATCGCCAGATCTAGTATACCACCGTCGGTTTTACTCCTACCCCTTACACATGGAAATGTCGCTCCGTCGGTTGCTCACATGGTTTAGAACAAACACCCTTCAATGGACATACACACAAATTACAACTGAACATCTCCTCGTGGACATAAACAAATGCGTTGGATCGATTTCATATATCAGTTGGACGGAATATTAAATTTCCAATTAATTTAAATCCTTGAACCATGTGAAGGCTCTAATAAAACTCAAAACATATTAACCAATAAAATGTTAGAAAAACATATTATTATATATATATATATATATATATATATATATATATATATATATATATATATATATTCTTTTATTCTTTAACATTAGGTTTCTTACAATTTTTTTTAAGTGAAAACAAATTAATATACAAATGAACAAAAAAAGAAAGTACTATATACTACCGAGACAATATAATAAATTGAAATTATCATAATTATTATCTTACACATTTATAATAAATTGAAATTATCATAATTATTATCTTACACATTTTTTTTTAAGTCAAAACAAATTAATATACAAGTGAACAGAAAAGGAAAGTACTATATACTATCGAGACAATATAATCAATTGAAATTATCATAATTATTATAATTAATCAAGTTAATTATAAAAAAAACTTTCAATTAATTATATAAAAATATAGACATTTCAAAAAACTATCTTAATAAATTGAACTTAATTATTATGATTTGTTAAACTAATTGTATAGAAATGATACTTTCAATTAATTATATAAAAATATAATTATTTCAAGTAGTAAATGCATACATTAATTATATAAAATGATAATTGTCTTCGTTACTACTTAACATAATAAGTGATGGTTGTCTTCACACTAAGTTTTCCCACATCCACTTTATAAAAAAAAAACATTACATAATTATATATATTATAGATAAATACTGAATTTTGTTACCACATAAGCTTCTCTTCCACTGCTGAATTACCACATTACATCAGCTTCTTCTCCTAATTGTTTCACAGTACTCTGCGGAAGGATCAGAAAGGTTAAGCGCACCATATACCGTTCTTACCACCACTACAGTGAACACCATACGAAGAGAAAACCCGTGGCAGGCTTTTAAGACCTGTTCCTTTCTTCATACAGAGGTATGGCGAGATTATCTGCATTTCTGTTTTTTGGGTATGCAAGAACTGTCTATTGTTTCTTAGTAATCTGGCTGTAATTTAGCCTGTTCATATCAATACAGTCATTTTATCTTAAGAACTAAGAAAAACTCTGTATCATGTCCTCAGACAGGAATACCTAGTTATATAGATTGTTTATATCAGTGGCCTTTAAGTAATCCTATATGAACCTGCGAGTAGTCCCCCCATATGGGTATGTGTGCGCGCGTGCGTGGTGTGCTGAAATTCATAGATTTATTATGACTGAATTTCAGCACTGCATAGATTTTCTCTGATTGAACTTCAGCAGGCACTGAGAAAGATCAGAAATGTATTGCTGTATTGGTGTTGATGGAAATCAACTGATATTTAAATATGTTTTTATCAGTCTGCTCATTTTTTTAATTCTGTAACTTTGTTGTTAGATGGAAGCCTTGGGACAGACTGCCATGACTGCAAAATCCAATTCACTGAAATTCATGAAGACTGCTCTAAATGGAGAAGGTTGTAGGAGAAAGCAGTGTCCTGTTCTGGTATTGGCTTGTGGACCCTGTTCAACCAGGCCAGTTGCATCATCTCAGCTTTACAACGCTTTATCGACCAGAAGGTCTGTTGTATCGATGGCAAGGAAGTCTGCAAATGATAAGCAGAGTCATGTACCTTTACCAGACGAGTCTTATGGACCCTTTCCTGAAGCCATGTTGTTGAAGAAGGTTGTTTCTGCACTCTGTAGGATTTGTGTGTTTTCTTTCTATGATGCTGTGATTTATAACATGCTTAGTTAGTCTGAAACCAAAAGGGAATCTCAAGGAGTCATGTTTCTGGGGCAATGGCACCGCAGTTCTTCATATCGGTGTGCAACCAGCCTATTAGCTACAGGGATATGTCGAGTGTGCATGATAAATGATATAATTTATGACCTCTCAACCAACAAACCCTAGCTGGGAGGTGAAGTGCACCAGCCTGAAGAAGAGAATAACCCAGAAACAACTCAAGAACAAGAACAGCAATGGAGCACAATAACTTCTAGGCAATACAAGTCCATGACACAAGTGAGATAGGTCTAGGCCAACCCCTCAAATAGCCTCAAACAATAGAATAACATGCTAATACACCAAAATATGCCCTCCAAGGTCACATGTGTGGGTGACGTCATGCTCCAAGAAAGGCCATGTCTCATCGTCAAGTGGTGCAAGCTAGGTGAAATACCATGTCTCCTCATCAAAGGTCATATCAAGTGCCCCAAGTCATCAACCAAGGATGCCCTAATGATGGGGTTGGCCCCACCATCATCATAACCATCATATGTGTGACGTCATCCTCAAAATAGCCAATGTCCAAGGTGTAAAGCTCATCGTCCAAGGTGAAAAGAGGGCTCATCATCTATCCAAGGGGAGCCCAATCATCATCAAGTGCAACGTCCTCAAACCAAGTGCTATCATGCTGTGGGTACACTGTCCAAAGTTGTGGGCTTCCTGCCCATCTCTCAACCAATATGACCATATCTGCAAAATGAAGGTTCATCTATCCATCGTCCAAGGTCCAGGAGATGTGAGAGGGTAAGTTTGAATGTGTCAAGTCGTTAGGTGACTCAAAGCTTTGCATCACATGTGCCATGTCCTGTAATAAAATGCACAACGTCCTGGGTGAAAGCATGGGACATCCTCCAGAGGACCATGTCAGGTGCACCCAAGTCAATCAAGGCCATAGAATCAAGTAATACCAACAATCACAAGGTTCAAGAGTCCTTAGAAGCATACAAAGTAGGCCATCACTTAATACATAAGCCACATAAGCAATTCACATTAGATATTCCCTTCAAACGTCACATTACCTCAAGACTTTATGCAATTTGGCAAGTTTAGGTATGGGAGGACCATCAAAAGACCCTATTAGGTGTGCGAATACTCGGGTAGAGGGATATTTCCTAAGAAACCCATCTAGGTGTAAGTATGGTGGATGAAAACGTGTTGGATTGACTTCATGGTGATGGTGTCATTAACATGCAAGGCACCATATTTGGTCCATCTTCATGAGCGCTTGCTGCTTGAGATACCCTATCCTCGATACTTTTTGCATTCCCCTTATCTTGCCTTTTGATATTCCTTTATTGCATTGCAAGTCCCCTTTTCAGGTTTCAAGCATTTATTCTTTCTTTTATCATTTCTTACCGGGATAAAGTCCTTCTTATGATTATGCATTCATTGCATTAGGACTAGGGGTGATTACCATTAGAGGGGGTAGAGCTCAAGCTGACCTTAAGCTTTTGAGTTGGTCATTCTTTGTCTCGTTATTTCTTCTTTCTTTCATATCATTCTTTCTTGATTATCATTTTTTAATAGCAATTGCATCAACCTCGACATTCTATCCCTTCTTCTCATAGAAGAATGAACCATGGGCCTTTTTGGTGTACATGTAACAACCATACCGAAGTTTATTACATTGCGGAAGGCCCCAAGATGGAAAAGGTTAAGTATGAGGGGGAACAATACGTTACTCTTATCAAAGCCTCCTAGTAGTACCCTTGTTCCCCAAGAGTGACAACACAGGACTAGGACACTAATGATGGCCACCAAGGTGAAACAAGGCAAAAATAATAACTTCTCGAACTTATGATCCATTATCCAACTTTAACCCATGATCCTCACTCACATGCCAAATGCTTTAAATATGACACTATATAAAACAAGGAGTAATGTATCTCATAATGTGCTAGATCACCCTCTTCCAATGAACCATGCTGATGGAGTGTGATGAGCTGTGCTTATGAGGAGTGAGGCATCTGAAGGGCTAATGGGATGTTGTCTGTGAGAATATTGATCATCATCATCATCGGGTTCATGTCTTCATTGCGGGCCATGAGACACAATCTCCTCTAGTTACCCCTTGGTGAGAGGGGGTAACATATGGTTCCAACATGTGAACATGTGCTCACCGTAAAGCGCATGAGAACCTTAGCATCTCTGGTACTCCAAGACCTACAACATGTATCACTCTTAAATCTTGCTACATTCTAGCATGAACACATCAATTCTACAAGGCAGGGGGATGTTATCCACCCTAGTTTATGAAATATAAAACCATTGTAGGAAAGACAAATTTGTCATTTTGATGAATGTATCATTTTTTTATAACATATAAATGCTAACTAACATGAATGCACGATAATGCAATGAATAACATCGGAAAACAATGCAATAAAGCAAGCACACATGACCTACCTACCCCAACCTACACCTTAAGAAGTCAGGTTCCTTCTGCAAAATAAGGTTTGAGAAGGTATCCATTAACAAGTAATGGTATCTTCTCTCCCTTAGGTGTGGTCAAGTAGAAGGAGTTAATCCCTGACTTCTTCTCAATTCGGTAGGGACCAAACCATAATCTATCAAACTTCTTATGCATTCTTGGCTTTTCTTTCCTCTTGCCCCACATCAGTAAAAGGTCATCGTCTTCAAAATTCCTTTGCCTTGCTTTATGATCAAAAGTCCCTTTAATCTTGTCTTGATTCCTTGCCATTTGATCTAAATCCTTCCTCCTAGACTCATCCAATTCTATGAGTTGGTCAACCCTTCCCTTTAACGCCTCTTTGTCAATCATATACTGTTGTGCAAACTGGAGGGTGGGAATCTAAAGGTTGACTGACAACTTGGCTTCCAATCCATATACTAGCTCAAACGGGTTTTTTCCTATGAAGTCTTAGTTGTGATGCGATCTGCTCATAATGCATACTTGATCTTACTATCCCAAGCCTTCTTGTTCTCACCTACAATCCTTTTGACAATATTCATCAGATTCTTGTTGCTAGATTTTGCTGATCTGTTTCCTTGGGGATAATAGTTGGATGAGAGAGATAATACAATACCATACTTGAAGCAAAAATTTGGTAATGCTAGAGAGCTAAAGACCTTTGCATTATTAGTGGTAATCTTGGTAGGGGCACCAAACCTTGTGATTATTATATCTTCAAGAAAGTTCATTACAACTCCCTCGGTTGCCTTTTTCGTTGGGATGGCTTCTACCCACGTAGTGAAATAGTCTGTAGCAGTCAATACCCAACGAGATATGTTGCTAGAGTTATCCTTAAATTCACCAATGAAGTTTAAACCCCATTGTTGAAAAGGTGCTTCAACAACAACTAGCTTCAAAGGCAAGGTGGGCAATCACTGTTTTCCTGAAAAGAATTGACAAGGCTGGCAGGACCTAACATATCGATGAGTGTCAGTAAGTAGGCCATTAATAACCAACTCTCAAAATCTTGTAGGCAGTGGTGCGGGTAGCGAAATGACCACTACAATGTCTTGAATGGAGTTCCTTGATCAACTTGTTAGCTTCATCCTTGTTCACACACCTAAGGATTATTCCATCAGGGTTCTTCCATCCCAAACCATCTTGAGTCAAGCAATACTTCATGGCTTTCAATCTTAAGGYTCTTCTCTTATGATCTACTAAATGGTCGGGGCATGAGAGATTCTTCAAGTARTATATGATGTCAAAATACCATTCATCATGCTCTAACTTGCTTAGAACCACATTGACTTGGTCATTTCCCCCCATTTTTGTTAAAATATTGTAACTGCAAAGAGTATTCTATTTATTTATTRAGTCATTATTAATTAGATCAATCCCCTTTTGTGGATTGATCATGTCGGGCATTGTAATTGACCAAATCCCCTTTTGTGGATTGGTCAAACCCTAAATATAATATGCAAATTGAGAAGTCGGCCCCTAGGCTAATYAAAGTGGTTTTAACCACTAAKAAGACAAGTCGGCYCTGCCTAGTGAAGAGACACCTTTCCAACACCTGCYAGTTTGTATAAATAAAGGAAGCCAGTGCCTCATTTGATCACTCACACATTCGCTCATTCAGTGYGCAAGTTTGGTAGCTGCAGTTGGGAGAAGAAGGAAGAGAGAGGTGCATTGCTCAGTGGAGGATATTCTCTAGTGTTTGGTTTATTGTCTTGGCATTGTATTGGCTATCTATATTAAGGAAGTTTTTGCTAGGTTTTYTCCCCCATGAGGGTTTCCYAGGATAAATGYTGTGTATCTTGTGATTGTGTTTCTCTCAGTGATCCTACCTATGCTATTGTTATCTAGTAAATTGAAAAGAAACCTAATAATAGCTCAAAATTAACAATTTTTATAGCTTCTTCATTACTCTCAGTCAACATCTTGGCTAAACCTCGTCCTTCAATGGTCTTAGTGGGTTTAATCTCTAAGTCGTATTCCTGAATCTTTAATACCCACTTCCCCTAGTTCCAAGACAATCTCGTTGGGAGAGGACATCCTTGACAACAAGATATGGCACGTATGCTTTGATCTTGTTGTAACCAACATAGCTACTAAAATGCTTCAAGGATTTGACAAAGGCATAAGCTTGTTTCTTAGTGATCAAATACTTTAGTTCAACATCCCTAAGGGTGTTGCTTAGGAAGGCAATGGGTTGTTCATAATCATCCTTAATCTTTTGCAATAGCACTCCAACAATAGTGTCTTGGGAAGCAAACGGAAAAATTATGAAGTCTCGGGAGTAATCAGGGCTAACGAGGACATGTGCCATGATGATTGCCTCCTTAATATTTTCAGAAGATTTTATACTGTTATCATCCCATTTAAACAAAGCATCTTTCTTTAATAAAGCATTCATTGTCTTGACCTTTTCGACAAAGTTTGGAATAAATCTTCTTATAAAGTTGATCTTGCCAAAGAATGATTGCAAAGACTTCTTACTAGTTGGGGGAGGGATTTTCTTAATAGATTCAATTTTTTTTGAATTGACAGAGATACTTTCTTCATAAACCACATGGCCTAACAATTTTCCTTTATCAATACCAAATATCGATTTCTTAGGATTTAAGGAAATACCATACTTCCTACATCGCTCAAATATCTTCTTAAGGTGTGAAACATGTGCATTTATCTCCTTAGAAACAACCGTTAAATCATCTTGATATATCTCTATGATTTTCCCTATTAAATCCCTAAAGGCAAAATCCATTGCTCTTTGGAAAGTGGATCCAACATTCATGAGACCAAAAGGAATCGTTAAATAAATAAAGGTTCCCTAAGGGGTGGTAAAGGCAGTCTTAAGTTGATCCTCCTCCTTTACTAAGACTTGGTTATACGTAGAAAAACCGTCCAACATTGACATCATCCCGATGCCAATGATTCTTTGTAACAAATGTTCCATGTTTGGGAGAGGATAATTGTCCTTAAGCGATAGTTGATTAAGGTTTCTAAAGTCCACACATAGTCGAATGTCTCTGCTCTTCTTTCGGACAACAACCAATTTGGACATCTAAGAGGAATATCTAGTGGGGGCTATGATCTTCACATCAACCATTTTCTAGAGTCCCTTTTGGATTTGGGGAGCCAACTTGGGGTTAATATGCCTTAGCTTCTGTCTAAAAGGTTTGGCTCCCTCTATGAGAGGACTGGCATGCTGGATAATATCACCCTTATAGGCCTTTAGATCATCATAGGTCCAAGCAAAAATGTCCTTGTATTCTTAGATAAGGCTTATTATGCTTTCCCTTTCAACAGGGTGGTTCCTTTTTCTATCTTTTTCATTCTTGGATCGTTTTTTGAGTCGAGATTGAACTCGAAGGCCTCATCAGATTGGTCAGTGACAGGTTTCCCTTTGTACATATCATGTCTATCGAACATCCTTTCTAAAGGAACAACCCATTTTCGAAGAGTGTCATTAGGCAAGTCTTCGATTCTTAAGTTCATGGATTCAACTAGGAAATTAACTTGATTGTCTAAAAAATTCCTTGTTGCTTTGCAAGAAGCGAAGGATTTGGGCATCATCATTGAAAACTTGCCAATGTTCAAGGTTATTAGGGACATATTGCCTAAAGACAACTTCCATTTTGCATATGTCGTGAAGCATTTCTTCACAAGGTTCTAAGGTAGTTGCAGAGACGGCTAAAGAATCAACAATATGGTTCTTTTCTCTTAGGACAATTTCAATTGAAAAGGCATCAAAGAGTTCTATGGTGTCCCAGACCGAGTTCCTATACGTCCTCAACCTTTCATTTTTAGCTGCAAATTTCTTTTTTACTTGGGAAATGACTAGGTCAGAGTCCCCTATGACTCTTAAGCACTTAATCTTCCTATCAAGGGCTAGGTCCAGTCCTATGATTAAGGCTTCATACTCAACAATGTTATTTTGTACAATCAAATTCAAGCCTATAAGAGAAAAGGGTGGCCTCATGTGAAGGGGCTACAAGGACAATTCTAGCACCAGATCCGAAGCTAGAGTGAGCACCGTCAAATTCCAAAGTCCAAATATCACTATCACTTTGACACTCTTCTTCTTGAACTATAGGGCTAATGGTGCAAAAATTACCCATTGTTTCATCTAAATACATTATCTCGTCCTGGAACTTTGGGGGGTCTCAACTTGGTACCTTACAACAGGTTCTCTATAGAGGGTAACAAAGCCTCCTTCAAGGTGAGCAATAGTGGCACAGGATAGATCCATTTGGAGACTATCCCCCAAGGTTGCAACCCACTCTCAAGACAACAACATTCCCCTAGCATCATGCACATCAATTACTACAACATCCATAAGAATGGAGACATCAGGGAAGGCAACTAGGATAACCTTAAGGTCCTTGATGAGGCCACAAACAGGAATAGCCCTTGAGTCAATATCACACATGTTTCTACAGGGTCTTGTGATCTTTAGGCCAAGTTGATTCATAACCTTTTGAGACATGACATTAGTAGAGGCACTTGAGTCAAACATGCAATTGTGAAGGAAGAGATAATTTACCATCAATGTAGTGAAGAAAGGTGTGTGCCTTTCATTCTTCCTATCAAGATTTACAATGTGGAGAATCACAGGAGGATCAAAATTGTCTTGAGGATCAAGAATTTCCTCGACTCTCAGCCTTTGTGAAGGTGTAGGGACATCAGGTTCAATAGTTCTCAACTCTTGATTTTCATCATCAACATGATCAATGTTGTTGTTAGAAGGATTGGTCAGTGTTGTTGTCAGTGTTTGGAGCGAGTTGTCTCGCAGACAAGTGCCTTTTTATCCTATTAGGGCTTATGGGGTCAAGAAGTATGCCTCTCTAATGATTGGTCATTCCTTTCTTAAAGATTAGGGTAAGAGATTGGAACCCTAGGGTATATCAATCCCTTATCTAATCAAGACAAGGTATGGAGACCAAGTCCCTATAAGAAGGGTTTTCTCAAAGGAAAGAACCTTCACCAACAAGACCAATTGTTGTAGATTTTAACCTTGTACAATATTTTACTGCAAATAGAATTTCAATAAAAGAACAGAAAAGATAGAATGGAAAATACATAGATTACACATAGATTTTTCCCCTGGAAACCCAAACTGGAAACCAACATATTCTATATTCATTCATAGTGATACATTGTTTACAATACAATATACATATAGGAGCCAACGACATCCAAAACTCTAACCCAATGACCTGGATTAGTCAACAACCCTAATTCCTTAACCGGAAATAGAAAACCACTGGCAAAAAACCACGTGCTGAAAAACCGCCCAACAATGGACACGAAAATCGAGGCAAAAATGCGACATGTTTCCCGAGGCAATTTTTTTTTTCTCGGGGGTGCTACCCCCAAACCCCCGCGCATGGAGGCTATCACCCCCCTACAACCCCTGAAGGGGGAGCCTAGCAATCCCCCTCAAACCCCCCATGCACGCCCGACGCAACATAGCACTCACTAGCACTTGTCATTCAAAGAATATAACACATACCCAACATTCTCCCACTTGTTTTTTTCTTTGCATACAGGGGGTTACAGGGTTACATAGTCAACAATCTAGGGCAGCAATGCCAATGGATCCTCTACACCAAGAGAACTTCTCAGTGCTCACAAATTTTGTTAATGAATCTGCAA
>ML804903.1:117130-131184 GCA_009831015.1 Picea engelmannii | reverse complement strand
ACCATCAAATCATATATGGCCCCATCATTACATTTACATTTAAATGCATAACCTCAGAAGAAGTAATGCTCAGTTTAGAGGATGTCTTCCTCCATGAGCCACCTATGTAATTGGAAAGTGTCTCCCATGATAAATTACAATTCAGCAGTTTTAACCAGTGTCCAAAATCTAAATATCATCCATCTTTCACATTGAATGTGACTGATGTGGCTTAGGTGAGATACATCTACGTCGGTTGCTTTCAGGTTTAGCCTTTCTAAACATTTCCATCAGTTTGTATGGGGTTAGTGTTTTTTTTCTGATAATCAGTGCATGACAGATATTGAACTGATAAAAGAAAAACCTACGACAGCAGTTGAAGATACTGCAATGTCATGTTCCCAAAACATCAAGAAGAAGAAGAATATCATGCATGCTTGACATTGACGGAATTAGAAAACTATATGTTTCAAAATAAAAATGGACTTTATAGGAAACAGACCATGACTGATTATTTAACAGGAGATAACAAAAGAAAATCATGGGGCGGTGCATCAATCTGCTATTTATACGTTCAAAAGAGGAAGAAACTGTCAAGAACTTGTACCGTTTTCATAAGCAGGAAAGGTGGCTTGCCATTTTTAATGGAGACATTTTTGAGCTAAAAATGGCAAAGTTTGAAAAATAGTCAATTCTCAATTTCATTCAAGTGGGTTTCTCGGAGGAAAAGAAAGATTGGAAAAGCACCACTGACAAGGTTTGGACTCTCAATCAGATAACTATTAGTGCATGCTTAAAGAAAGAAATAAACTATCGATCAGAAAACCAATAATTTTCAATCTGTGTCTCTCCCAGCACAACCCAGGTTTGCTAAACAATGGGCAGTTTAGGGCCCTAGAACTTGAAAACTAGTAAATAGAGAGTGAGGATAATTATCAGGGCTTGCTAGTGATCACCTTCAGTTTTCCCATATCCAACAAAAAACCCAATCTACCAAATAGTTTAGATTGAAGCTCTGTACTTCACTGGACCTATTTCGTCCAATGGAAGTCATATCTTTAAAACGGGTGGTCTTCAATGCCCTTAATCTATACCTTTTATTTCATATATTTACAGTGGCCAGTCGAAATCTTACTTTACAAATAACACTCTGAATATTTGCCTCTTTGTTAAAAGGCAATGCCAAGAGATGCTTTTGTGCTACCTTGAGTTTGTTCAGAAGCTCATCTGTATTCTCAGAAGCAGCTTCATTATATTTTACTAGGTTTCTCAAATTAAATGTTCCTTCTCTCCAATTCAAATTTTCAGCTGAAATCACCTTTCCAATTCATTAAAAGCAAGCTTTCAATAAAGCACTTTAACATCAGAAGAAAGATTAGAGAAATCTACGTACCTTTTACCTTTGAAACCACTTCTTGAACTTCATCAGCATTAT
Source organism: Picea engelmannii (assembly GCA_009831015.1). NCBI lineage: Eukaryota > Viridiplantae > Streptophyta > Pinopsida > Pinales > Pinaceae > Picea > Picea engelmannii. The sequence goes on along the minus strand of ML804903.1, from coordinate 129,770 downwards.
CTTCATGGATTAAATACATAATCTCATAGTGACGAGCTGCACAACATTGTGATATACAATTCAGTAGTAAATGATAAATGCTGCCATGGAAAGCCTAGATTTGTCCATACTCAGCACCGAATGAAGAACAAAGTATAAATCAGCAAGCGATTTTCATTACAGAAAGAAGCACTTGACCAATACTGCAATCAGCAAACCATGAAAACAATTTGAAAAGTGAATAAATAAAAAAGGATAGATAGAAAAACATTCAATCTTATCTTTTTTACAAGGAAGGCAGCTGCCAATATTAAAAGGTTCAATAGGGTTTCACATCCTTGGTCAAGGTTCAAATTTCATGTATTTCAGAACAAGTTCCATTTCCATGGGCTATTCCAGCATCTTGAGGTGACCATGGGGACATCTAGGGGTACTCGTCAATCTTCCGGTTCTAGGTATTGATTATGTCTCAATTTAATTTTTGGTAAAGGCAAGAACTGACAAAGCAGTGGCTTCACCTTCAATAGTCAGACGAGACAAGCAAACTGTCCAGCATTGCATTCAACAATCCAATTCAATCTCTATCAAGATTCAAGATTGAAGTTTGAGATCCGAATGAGATTTTAAGAGTAAATTTCATTGCACGAATTTTTTCTCACTCCAATGGGAGATGAATTTTCTAAACATCACCTCTTTAGAACAAAAATTCCAATTTGCATCGAAGATTGAAAGTAAGTAGATCAAAAACACAAAAGAAGACACTAGGAAAACATTTTGCACCTCTTCTCTTTCTTCTTCTCAAGATAGAAACCTGCAATACTTGTCCCTTTTCCAAAATTACAGATATCCTAGCTAAGGTCTATAGAAATTTCCGATGCAGAATTGTTTTTTCAGATTTTAATGCAAAACAGAAATTTTACCTCTTTGACTAGAGGTTTCCCGGATCTTAACGCTGTGAACTTTCAGCCTTAGGGCTGTTATGAAATAGAGTATAAAACAGCAGTGAAAAGAGCACAATATTTCACTTTCTAACAGCCCCATCTTCTAGGCAATCGAAGAAGAAAAGATACAAAACTATCTTGATAAGTTTCAACCCTCTAGGGCAACTTATCACACATAAGCCAGATCTGAAAATTCATTTTTACAGCAGATATAGCAGCAGCAAAACAGCCCTTAAATTCTTCAATGATGATGTCAAATAACTCAATAAATTGTCCTTTTACTTATTCCAAATCATAAAGACATTTATAGCTGTAAATAACAACACATGAAGAACATATATGCCTGAAATTCAAATCTGGAAATTGCACAAGTTTTGTACAGTCGAAAACTTCATTAATATGCTCAAGATGAAGTTCCAGTACATACCATAGCCCTCTCTCAAGGCTAGTACAAACCCACTAGCTCTCCAACACCCTAACTAGGGAAAACAATGAAAACCCTAGCTCAACGAAGGATCTCCAACATGCAAGAATCACTCCAACAAGTCCTCCAAGGAAAGACTTCCCCTTCTCTTTTTATCCACCAATTATACCCTGGGGTTTTATCATAAAACCCTAATCTCAAACCTCCAAGGGATAAACCCTAACCCTAGACTTCCAAGATACTACAAGAAGACCAAGAAACCCTGGTGACTCAAGAGAGAGAGAGATCTAGTACAAATGAAGACCAAGACAAAGAGAGTAGACTACTACGCACTTCTCTAGATCACATCTCAACACAAGAGTGAATAAAAGATGAGTGTGTGTGATCTACTAATGTGATCATCTCTAATGTCCCCTCCACAAGAGTAAACCCTAGTCACAAGAACAAACTCCCAACCAAAACATCATCTTTCCCTTCCATAGCTTCTCCTAGGGTTTCCTCATGAACTCATGAACCCTAGCAAATCACTCCAAGAAGGAAAGTACAAAGAGAAGAATACAATGATGATGATAATGAATAGGGATTCTCTCCTTCCTCTATATATATGAGAGGTAAGGTAAGGCAACAATACAATGTGGGCTCAAGCCCTTACAAGCAACCTACAATAAGCACTTGTAGGCCAACACAAGTGAAGTGTTCCACTCCAAAGTGCACGTGTCATGCTCCAAGGTGATGTCACACACAATAGGGGCTCCAAGATGATGTAGCTACACAAAGTATGTCCACATCTCTCCATCACAAGCCTCCATGGACTCCATCAATTCTCCTAAGCAATGTACTCCATTGGGTCGACTAACCCCTACAAGAACATTGTCACAGCTTGTGCATCACCGAGCCAACTCCATACTTCCAAACAAGAATCCAAGTGAACCCATGTTATCTAGGGCTTGATGCCCTCCTCCAAGATGCACAACACTCCTCCTCCCAAGTAGGGCGTTCTCCAAGCAAGTGAACTCTCAATGTGGCCACAATGAAGGGCATCCACCAAATTGTCAAGAGAACTCCAACACACAAGGGAAGAATACCAAGCTAGCACCTAAGCAATCACTAAGCAAGCTATCTTCACCATGCAAATCCATCACAGACCATCTCCCATCTGCCAATCCATCTCAAACCATCCAAGGGTTGAACATATACCATGTACCCCAAAGCTCATGAAGCACCCCAAACATGGTGTAAACAATTTTGGAGAAACCCAAAAGTTAACAAGGTCTACCACTCTCGAGATTCTGTAGGGAAACCAGCAGAAGAGATTCTGTTGCCTTCATTGGAGCATTGGAGGGAAAGGATTTCCTGAGGGTCTAGGGTGAAGAGAAAGGGAATTCCCTTCTTGGTGTTGTGTTGGCTGAGAGCAAAGAGCCGTGGCTGGTTGAAGGTTGACTATGATGCCTAGAGGAGTTTCCATTGTGAGAAATTAGGTCGATGTTTGGTTTGGTGGTATTTTGAGCACTTTGGGATGGGATGTGCTGGAGAATTAAAATCCAATAGCTATTTTTTCACCCTTGCAGTCTCATAGACCAGCTTATGGGTGACATCTACAGCAAATGCCTATGGTTGGGTAGTGAATCTCTTGTTTGCAACTAGTTGGTGGTCAAATTTCCAAGAAAAGATAAGTGTACATGTTATTAGGGATGGTGTGCCTTGCCTTTTATTAAGCAGTATTTTGAATGTATGTGAATTGGGATCTTTTTTTGTTATATTTACAATTAATCATTGAGAAGAAATGGTGCATATGCATGTGAATGAATATTGGCATGTCACTAAGGAAATAGAATGCATTATAATCTTCTTTAAATTCGGTTTCATATTCTTTCAATTAAATCCCTGGAACTTGTTGATGGAATGGACATGGTGATAAGAATATGTTGAAAAGTGTGTTTATGAATTTGTTGGAATTTCCCTGCTATATGTATGCCTTCTGGGTAATGATTGCCAGGTGGGAATAATGGTTGTGATTTTCCTATAGTAGTATGCATTGTGTATTGCCCACGTGAGAAGCTTCCATTATGTATTTTCTTGTATAAAATTTTCTTTGGTATTGAATTTCACCTTAGTATGTGTTGTTACTTGAAACTAGAAGGGATCGAATCAACATCATGTTTGTGTAACTAAACATCATATTTGTGTAACTAAACATCATATTTGTGTTAAATTGAATACTGTATTATCCAAGAGAAAATCAAAAACATCTGTGTCAGCATTTTAGGAAGGAAATTACTTGTTTTAAAATCCATGGCGCTCTCCAATTGAAGTTCTAGAGATGTTAATAGCTCTTCTGCAAAAGCCAAGACACAGAGTTAATGCCTGCCAATAAAACTGTTGTGAATTCTACTTTCAAATAGTCTAGCATGAAATGCAAAAATTTCAAGGACCTCAGGATAGAAAGATGGTTTTACCAATATGGACCATAGCAACAATATTTTTGAAATTCAGCAGACATCACTTTCAGTGAACAGTGTATTAAGTTGGTCAAAGCGAGAAGTATCAAAGACACAAATCTCATAAAGGACAGCTTAGAAAGAACAGTATATAATTCTACATTAACTTCCCAATCGATTTAGTTTCCCCATAGACAAGAAGAACAAAATTGAGTTGGCAGAAAGCTGGCAACACCCACATACATGTCAATGAAGATGTGTCAGGACTCAGTATTGAGGCAGCACACAAGGAATCCAAACCACCAGCCTTTAATTGTACAAGCTAAAAGATGGATAGCAACACAAACTGAACTTACCTTCATTAACATCTTCAAAGTCTGGGAGAGCTTCATTAGTACGCTGAATGTCTTTCTGCAACAAAAAAATCCTTTATGTCCCAACCAGGGGAGAGAAAACAAGGAAAAGCACTTTCATTGTAGACATTGAAGTTTATTTCAAAACATTTGTGCAGATTGTAGAGAGACTATCCAATTCGTGCTCAATCTCATGTTGAACAGTTTTTCCTTATGTATGATAAAAGTCCTTTTACCAAAATAAGATGAAAATGGAATGAAATAAATCAAGGAATTTGACTACCTGAGATCAGCTTTTGAATGAATGCATCTGCACAATATTCTATCTAACAATTATCAATATTACAATGACCAAATGAAGCCAATATCTGACATGCTGTCCATTGGCATAACGGAAAACATGAAATACCTCTTGCAAGATCATAGCCAACATTCTTTGCACAAGTTTCTTGATATTATTGGGAATATGAGACTAGATACCAACATGTTGCATTTTTTGGAAAATAGTAAACTTGACAAGACTTTCTTCTGAACAGTAATGGAAGGCTTGAGGAGCATTTGCCGAGACACATAAATAAGAAGAATTTAAGAAGTCTATTATCTAGTACGATGTGAGATATATCTTTCAATTATAAATTTCCTATTTAGAAAGAGATTCTAGTCAGATAGTATCTCTTGTCAGCAGACTGGTTCAGTGAAGGTGCCCTACCAGATATACGGAACCTGCTACTATTTTGAGTTCTACCATCCAGAAAGTAGTCTATATTAAAAATCTGATTTTAAAATATACTTGTTCTATCCCTTAGTCAATTTCTCCAGGTTAGATTATAACTAAACATTTTGATAGGTATGAGTTTGCCCAACCTTGATTAGAGGTAATCGTAATGACAGAAGTGTGTGTCCCGGACTGGGCATGATCTTCTTCCATAAAAATAGCAATTAAGAACACAGCCCAGAACCAATGTTACAAAACTCAGCTCGGAAAAAATTCTGCGAGGCCGGAGAGTAAGAGCTTGTCTCAGACTCTGCAAATACTCAGGAAAAACTCAGATAATATAAAAATGTTAAAAAAATCCTGTCATTTGAATGGGGAAAACCTTGGAAAAACTCAGGAAAAACTTGGAATCAGGGAAAACTTGGCTGATTCGTGAGTACTCACAACTAGCAAGTCAGATTTGTCAGCCATGAGTTTGATTTGTGAGCTTCAAGTTTGACTCAACCCATTTTTTGGTCCAAGCCAGGTTTAACCCATGAATCCAAGTCAAACCTGGCAGACTTGCCAGCCGCAAGTTCACCTCAGGTTTGACCCAAGAAACTGGGTCAAACCAAGCAAGTTTGTAACACTGCCATAAACTGGACCTCAGAATTGAAAGAGCTTGCAGCAATACAGGTCAATCTTAGCATGCCTTTGTTCTTTTCTCACATGATCATGACCCTACTTCAGATTTTGGCCAAGGAAAGGTAAAGGAGATGCCCGCATATGCTTACTTGATGCTTGATGTTTCATTATTTTGGTTTGTGACCAAGCACAGAGGTAAATTTCACGGTATTGATTAACTCATGAAATGGTTACATTGGATTTATGATTTTACTTAGCATGTTATGTTTATTATGCTAAAGTAGGTTAGAATGAATAAGCTCTTTAGCATGAGCATTAGATTAACTTGTGTGTTTCATTTTACTGATTTCTGCATTTCCATTTTGTTTTAGAATAGAAGTAACTCACATGTGCATATTTCTCTCTGAGATGTGGTACTATTAACATGTGCTTGGACATATTTCATTTATGCATGGATTTATTTCTCTCTTAGGGAAGGGGAAAAAACACTTGTGTCTTCACCCTCCCTTGTATTTGACATCCATTGGTTGAGTATGTTTCAGGTCTACAGGTTTTTCAGATTTTGGAGTTCTCATGCACTCTTGAGATGAGCACATATCCACGAGATGGAGCCAGTTGTTACACCTCAGATTCACTTCAATGTACCCTACATCTTCTCACCAGATGTGGACCATCATATGAGTAGATTATGTGCCTCATTGAGCCAAAACTGTGAATGTATTTGTACTCATGTATTGTATTGGACCATGCTTAGATGTTGTATGTAATGGTGGGGGACCTATGTATTACCTCCAGACCCCTTGTGGTCAGTCATGGCTCGTACTTTTAGTCCCCATTTCAAGATAGGCATTGCTCTTATGGCTCCAGCCGACTATCCCTTCATGTTGGTAACTCTTCATCATGTCGATCATTTATGATTTGGGTAGGTATGCAACCATCTTGAGGTGGATCTACTAGGACACATGATCTAGGAGAGCTACTAGTCTCTCTCACTCTTTTGTATATGATGTAAAAAGTGTTGCTCTTGTTGTAAAGGTTGTCACACCTATACATAGCACACTTATTTTATGCTTAAGCATGGATCCTTGTCTTATGTATTAATCACACTTTGGCCATCTACTATCAAAGATGATTCTGTAGTTGCCCATTTGATTTCACGCTTCCTGAGGCAGTCTCACAATTCTCAAGGCATTACACATATCGCAAGGCATTGGTCACATCCTCTGAGGCACATTTGGGCTATTTATGCATGCATGGACATACTTTACACATGCCACGTTACAGATTCAAGAGCGCCCTCCTATTTCATCACTTTTTGAGCTATTTTATGCATGATTTGAGAGCCGACCCACACATGTGGACATTATGACAACTATGGGGTGTTTTTATGAGTTGATTTGACTTAGAAGGGCACTTTCCTTGCCTTGTGAAGGATCTTTGCTTGAGATGAGGACAGGGCCACACCTTGGAGGCATCTTTTGATGCATTCTTGAACACATTTAGAGGATCCATCCACCTTTTGGGGCCTCTTCCACCCATTCCATAAGGTTGTTCCACATTATGAGACTAGATGTTGGACCTTTGCTTGCTTGGGATGCCTCTACACCATGATTTGAGGCCTTGACTACACTTTCTCCTTGGACGTTAAGCCAGTTAAGCAAATCAGACCCTCTTCTATGGGATTTCCCCCCTTCTCAGAGGGTTTTATGTACATGTGGCATGTTTTACTTGTTTTGAATTTGTCTCCTTTGTGTGGATGACAAGTCTTCTTTTGTAATTCTCCTAGGCTAATTTTGGGGAAAAAGAATTAATAAAGAATTAGAAGGATGTAGAAGCCTCCTCTATAAATAAAATCTCTCCTCTCATTCCAAATTGTTGTGAATTGTTGGATATCATTTTGAGAATACAATTAATAGAAGATCTACCTATTTGGAGGTTTTGGTGTCCATTCTTGGAGCTCTCTCTTTGTTGGTTATTTTCTTGGTGCATCGAAGATTAGTATGAATGTTCAAGGCTTCTACTAGCTAGTAAGATCGATCCATTTCAAGAGTTAATTAGCTACTTGGAGGGAAGAGGTCTAGGGTTTATTCTCTTCCATCTTCCTTTGTTTGGTTTGGTAAGTGCTCAATCTCTTGTCATGTCTTTCCTTTGGTTCCTTCACAAGGGTTTTAAGTATTTTATTTAAGCCACAATTGTTGGGTATGTGTTATATTATTTGCATGACCTACGTTGCGTTGGGCGCACAGGGGGTTTTGAGGGGGGGGGGGCTAGCCCCCCTTCGGGGGTTCATGGGGGGCGATATCCCCCATGCGCCAGTGTTCGACGGCAGCACCCCCGAGAAAAAAACAATTCCTCGGGAAGCATGTCGGATTTTTGCCTTGTTTTTCGCGTCGCCTCGATTTTCATGCCCATTGTTGGGCGGTTTTTCGGCACATGGTTTTTTGTCGATGGTTTTCTATTTCCAGTTAAGGAATTAGGGTTGTTGACTAATCCAGGTCATTGGGTTAGGGTTCTGGATGCCGCTGGCTCCTATATGTATATTGTATTGTAAACAATGTATCACTATGAATGAATATAGAATATGTTGGTTTTCCCGGTTTGGGTTTCCAGGGAAAAAATCTCTGTGTAATGTGTGTATTTGCCATTGTATTTTTTATGTTCTTTTATTGAAAATCTATTTGCCGTAAAATATTGTACAAGGTCAAAATCTACATTTGGTATCAGAGCTTTGTTGGCTTCAAGGGGACGCCTTTGTGGTCAAGGGTTTGGCTCGGGACTATGATAAGCCTTGTTATAGTGGGAGATATGTGGTATTGATTTTTCAAGTGAAAAGAAACGGTATGGAGATCAAGAAGTTTAATGGGCAAAGTTTTGAGTTGTGGAAGCTCAAGATGGAAGATCTGTCGGTGGACAGAGATTAGTGGATCCAGGTACTGCACCTACACGAACTTCAGCAGATGACTGGAAAAAGTTGGATCGGAAGGCAAAGAGCACAATCCAACTGTGTCTCTCAGATTCAGTATTACTGAATCTGTCAGAGGAAGCTACAGCCAAAGATTTATGGGATAAGTTGGGGAAGTTGTATCAGTCTAAGTCCCTAGTAAATAAACTTTTCATAAGAAAGAAGTTGTATAACCTGAGGATGAGAGATGGAGACTCAGTGGCAGAGCATTTGAATGCCTTCAATACTGTGGTAAGTCAATTAGTATCTGTTGAGATTAAAATTTCAGATGAAGATAACTGTATCAGTTTACTGTGCTCTTTACCAAACTCGTGGGATAGTCTGGTTGTGGCCATAGGTAGTAATACAACTGCCTTGAAGTTTGATGAAGTGGTTTCATCCTTGTTGTCGGAGGAGATGAGATGAAAGAACATGGAAGGACAGAGCACAGATGTATTATTTGCAAGAGGATGCTCCTAGGAAAGAAATAGATCTAAGTCCTCAAGTGGGGATCTAAGTCTAAGGGTAGATCTAAATCTCCCGAAAAGTTTGTAAAGGTATGTTGGAGATGTGGAAAAGAAGAGCACTACAAGAAGCAGTGTAGATCCAAAATTGAGAAAAAGAAGGGATCTGAAGAATCTCCTTCTACAGAAGAAAAGACCTCCAAGGAAGGAGGGGATGTGTACTTGGCTTCTTTAAGCACACATGCAGATCATGAGGCATGGTTGGTTGACTCAGATGCATCCTTTCATATGACTCCCCACGGGGAGTGGTTCTATGAATATGAAAGGTATGATGGAGGTAATGTTTTCCTAGGTGATGACTCGACAACCAGAATCATAGGACGAGGAAAAGTCAAGTTGAGGCTCATAGATGGAAGGATTAGAACACTACTCGGTGTTCTGCACATCCCAGGTTTGGCCAGAAATTTGATTTATGTAAGCAAAATGGACGGTGCAGGGGTAAAAACAATATTTGAAAAGGAAACCTACAGGATGGTTCGAGGAGCAATGGTGTTGTTGAAGGGAGTTCGATTTGGAACTTTGTATAAGCTGCAAGGAAGCACTATTAGTGATGGGTGTAATAGTTCCATTGTTCCTGATATTGGAGTTGAAGAAGAAAGAACTCCTACAATCTCTGGAGAAAAGGTTATGTTGTGGCATCAAAGACTGAGGCATATCGGAGAGAAGGGTCTTCAACTACTACACGGTAAAGGTATAGTTGAAGGTATGTCTAACTGCTCTCTGAATTTTGATTTCTATGAACATTGTGTATATGGGAAGCAGAATCGGGTAAGATTCCCCTCTGGTGCAACGAGGGAAGAAGAAATTTTACAACTAGTTCACAATGATGTGTTTGGACCTATGTCGGTTCCATCATCGGGAAAATCTGTGTACTATGTCTCATTTATAGATGACTTCTCGAGGAATACTTCGATATATTTCCTCAGGAAGAAATCTGAAGTCTTTGACAGGTTTAAAGGGTTTAAGGCTCTTGTTGAGAATCAAACAGAGAAAAGAATTAAGGTGTTGAAGACAGATAATGGTGGAGAGTTCTGCAGGAATGAATTTGAAGAATTCTGTAAGAAGTGTGGTATAGAAAGGCAAAAGACTACTCCATATACACCTTAGCAGAATGGGGTTGCAGAAAGGATGAACAGGACGTTGATGGAAAAAGCAAGGTGCATGTTCAATGGTGTCGGGTTAGGGCAAGAATTATGGGCAAAGGCAGTGGGTACTGCATGTTACCTAGTCAAAAAATCACCCTCATCAGCGTTGGATGACAAGACTCCACAAGAGCTATGGACTGGTAAGAAACCTTCTCTCACACATCTCAAGGTATTTGGCTGAGGCCTATGTTCATGTTCCAAAGGAAAACAAGAGTAAGCTAGATAAGAAGATTGAAAAGTGTATCTTTATTGGGTATGAAGATGGTCTCAAAGGTTATAAGCTTTGGAACCCAGAAACTAAGAAGGTTGTGTATAGTCGAGATTTGGTGTTTAGAGAAATGAAAGATGTTAAACAGGAAGTCCTACCAAGTAAGGAAGAACCAGAGAAAATAGAGTTTGATTTAAAGGATGATGAATTAGACTCTACAGAAGAACGGGAATCAGAAAGATCCTCATACTCCAATATTGAGGAGATCGGTTCGAGAAAGAAGGCTACCGGAATGGTATACTCCATCTGATTTCTGTTCAAATTTTGTTTTGTCTATTACTGATGATGATCCTAGAACTGTTAGGGAGGTAGTGGATTCAGAGGATGGAAAGCTCTGAAAAAAGGCCATGGATGAAGAAATGGCAGCCTTGGATAAGAATGAGGCTTGGGATCTAGTGGAGTTGCCGACTGGAAGAAATCCCATTGGCAGCAAATGGGTATTTAAAAAGAAGCAGAATGCAGAAGGCAAAGTGGAGAAATACAAAGCTCGGTTAGTAGCAAAGGGTTATTCCCAAGTTGAGGGAATTGATTTTGGTGAGATTTTTTCTCCTGTTGCCAAGTTAACTTCTATAAGATTTTTGTTATCTGTTGTTGTTGCATTTGATTTTGAAGTAGAACAGATGGATGTGAAGACAACATCCCTACATGGGGATCTGGAAGAAGAAATCTATATGAAGCAGCTAGAAGCCTTTGATGTGAAGGGAAAGAAGGAGTTGGTATGCAAGTTGAAAAAGTCCCTGTATGGTTTAAAACAATCACCAAGGATGTGGTATCAAAAATTTGATACTTATATGTTGGGACTTGGCTTCACAAAAAGCAAAGAGGATCATTGTGTGTATTTTAAATTAATTAGTAATCATTTGATTTACTTGGTCTTGTATGTGGATGACATGTTGCTGATAGGAAACAACAAGGAGATTATCCAGGATGTGAAAACTCACTTGTCCTCTAAATTTGACATGAACGACCTCGGTGCTTCAAATTTCATTTTGGGCATGGAAATTAAAAGAGATCGGAAAAAGAGGAAACTATGGTTAAATCAGAGAAAATATGTTGAGACAATATTGCAGAGGTTTAATATGCAGGAATGTAAACCGGTCAAGGTCCCAAGACATTGCATCCCAAGACACAGGAAGAGGAGGAGGACGTGTCTCGTGTTCCATATGCGAGTGCAGTTGGCAGTTTGATGTATGCAATGGTCTGTACTAGACCAGACATTGCACATGCAGTGGGAGTTTTGAGCAGGTATATGTCAAAACCAGGGAAAGAGCATTGAACAACAGTAAAAAGGGTTTTCAGGTATTTGTGTGGCACTGCTAGCTATGGATTGTGCTACCAAGGAAGACCAGGATTGGACAGAGTGTTGGACATACATGGCTTTGTAGATGCAGACTGGGTTGGAGATCTGGATCGTAGGAGATCTACAAGCGGGTATGTGTTTAGCCTGTTTGGAGGAGAAATCAGTTGGATGAGCAAAAGACAAGTTGTAGTGACACTTTCAACCAGTGTTTTAAAAACCGGTGAACCGGAACCGAAACCGGAATCGGTCAGTTTTACCGGTTTGATGATCGACCGGTTCAAACCAGCCAATAAACCGAACCGGTCGGCTGGTTTATGATCAAACCGGTCGGTTTGGTCCCTAAAACCTAAGTAATAGAGAAGTACTTGGCTCATGTTTTCTCATGTAAGTTGGAGTTTTAAGGTGTTTTGGTGTACAACTGAGGGTTATTTTGCCTTACTAATGCTATTTAAAGAGGTCCCCACCCCCTCCATTTCACCCACCCTAGTAATTAATGGTAATGTTAATAGTAAAAGTGACATTCTCCTTTATCTTTCATTTTCATCCTTATACTTAAAGTTTTAACATTACCATTAATTGTTTCAGGATGTTTGAGAGTGGTTCCAACCTCATTGGACTTCATATGGAGAAAGCAGAATTTTAGGTCCCATTCAAAATTCAGCAGACTTAACAGTTTTCAGGATTTCAAGATTGGCAAGATTGCAATGCTTCCACTGGATTCTATCATGTATGAGGGTATGGAACTGACATTTAATCAAGAGAACCAAGCCCTTTATGTACCTCGATGTTGATGGCATTGATTGTTGAACTCTTTTGTCACGACCTCAGTAAAATGTACCCTTCACTCAAGTATAAACTCTTCTATTGAACTCTTCTCTTTGTCGTCGTGTCGGGTGACTTAGTAATGTATGTGCACACCAACCTCCATCTTATATACAGGCAGAGAGAAGAGTGGTTGAAGGGAAAGACAAGATGTGGGAAGTGTTTT
>ML804903.1:97518-108979 GCA_009831015.1 Picea engelmannii | reverse complement strand
TCACCCACACATGTGACCTTGGAGGGCATATTTTGGTGTATTAGCATGTTATTCTATTGTTTGAGGCTATTTGAGGGGTTGGCCTAGACCTATCTCACTTGTGTCATGGACTTGTATTGCCTAGAAGTTATTGTGCTCCATTGTTGTTCTTGTTCTTGAGTTGTTTCTGGGTTATTCTCTTCTTCAGGCTGGTGCACTTCACCTCCCAGCTAGGGTTTGTTGGTTGAGAGGTCATAAATTACATCATTTATCATGCACACTCGACATATCCCAATAGCTAATAGGCCAGTTGCACACCGATATGAAGAACTGCGGTGCCATTGCCCCAGGAACATGACTCCTTGAGATTCCCTTTTGGTCTCAGACTAACTAAGCATGTTATAAATCACAGCATCATAGAAAGAAAACACACAAATCCTACAGAGTGCAGAAACAACCTTCTTCAACAACATGGCTTCAGGAAAGGGTCCATAAGACTCATCTGGTAAAGGTACATGACCCTGCTTATCATTTGCAGACTTCCTTGCCATCGATACAACAGACCTTCTGGTCGATAAAGCGTTGTAAAGCTGAGATGATGCAACTGGCCTGGTTGAACAGGGTCCACAAGCCAATACCAGAACAGGACATTGCTTTCTCCTACAACCTTCTCCATTTAGAGCAGTCTTCATGAATTCCAGTGAATTGGATTTTGCAGTCATGGCAGTCTGTCCCAAGGCTTCCATCTAACAACAAAGTTACAGAATTAAAAAATGAGCAGACTGATAAAAACATATTTAAATATCAGTTGATTTCCATCAACACCAATACAGCAATACATTTCTGATCTTTCTCAGTGCCTGCTGAAGTTCAATCAGAGAAAATCTATGCAGTGCTGAAATTCAGTCATAATAAATCTATGAATTTCAGCACACCACGCACGCGCGCACACATACCCATATGGGGGGACTACTCGCAGGTTCATATAGGATTACTTAAAGGCCACTGATATAAACAATCTATATAACTAGGTATTCCTGTCTGAGGACATGATACAGAGTTTTTCTTAGTTCTTAAGATAAAATGACTGTATTGATATGAACAGGCTAAATTACAGCCAGATTACTAAGAAACAATAGACAGTTCTTGCATACCCAAAAAACAGAAATGCAGATAATCTCGCCATACCTCTGTATGAAGAAAGGAACAGGTCTTAAAAGCCTGCCACGGGTTTTCTCTTCGTATGGTGTTCACTGTAGTGGTGGTTAGAACGGTATATGGTGCGCTTAACCTTTCTGATCCTTCCGCAGAGTACTGTGAAACAATTAGGAGAAGAAGCTGATGTAATGTGGTAATTCAGCAGTGAAAAGAAGCTTATGTGGTAACAAAATTCAGTATTTATCTATAATATATATAATTATGTAAAAAAAAAAATTATAAAGTGGATGTGGGAAAACTTAGTGTGAAGACAACCATCACTTATTATGTTAAGTAGTAACGAAGACAATTATCATTTTATATAATTAATGTATGCATTTACTACTTGAAATATTTATATTTTTATATAATTAATTGAAAGTTTCATTTATATACAATTAATTTAACCAATCATAATAATTAAGTTCAATTTATTAAGATAGTTTTTTGAAATATCTATATTTTTATATATTTAATTGAAAGTTTTTTTTATAATTAACTTGATTAATCATAACAATTATGATCATTTCAGTCCTCGAGGTGTAGGACAGTCGGTGACGGAGTGTGTTGTTAAGCCACTCCGTGTTGAAAAGTCATCGGTTTGAAACCTGCGGGGACAAAAAATTCAACCATGTTAAGGGTTGGTGTGGCTCAGGCCGGGTGCGATCCCCGAGTGATTTTGACGGCTTAGATGCCCCTGAGTCGCGGTTTCTCAAGCCACAGGTTAATCTCGATGCCAACAAGTTCGGGCACATTAACAAACAAAAAAAAACAATTATGATAATTTCAATTTATTATATTGTCTCGGTAGTATATAGTACTTTCCTTTTTCTGTTCACTTGAATATTAATTTGTTTTGACTTAAAAAAAATGTGTAAGATAATAATTATGATAATTTCAATTTATTATATTGTCTCGGTAGTATATAGTACTTTCCTTTTTGTTCACTTGTATATTAATTTGTTTTGACTTTAAAAAAATGTGTAAGAAACCTAATGTTAAAGAATAAAAGAAAAAAAGTAAAAAAAAAAAAAAAAAAAAATATATATATATATATATATATATATAATAACATGTTTTTCTAACATTTTATTGGTTAATATGTTTTGAGTTTTATTAGAGCCTTCACATGGTTCAAGGATTTAAATTAATTGGAAATTTAATATTCTGTTCAACTGATATATGAAATCGATCCAACGCATTTGTTTATGTCCACAAGGAGATGTTTAGTTGTAATTTGTGTGTATGTCCGTTGAAGGGCGTTTGTTCTAAACCATGTGAGCAACTGACGGAGCGACATTTCCATGTGTAAGGGGTAGGAGTAAAACCGACGGTGGTATACTAGATTCGGCGATGGTGTGTTCAAGAGTATCGTTTTTCCAATCTAGATCTCCCAGTAGCCCCTACGGATCCAAGGTCTATTTTCATACAATTATAAACTACAATGAAGTAATAAGATCCATTATAAGAACTTGTCATGCAGATTTTAAGACGATTTCTCTTTGGACATTCTAGAATTAGGTTTTGAAGCCAACACACCATAAGCTTATCAATTATTGCAACATTAACACATAATTAATCACATTTCTCTACACGCACCTTGCACCATCCTCAACTCCATTATTTATTGCTGCTACCACATCCAACCATCCCTATACCAAATAAACTTGTATAAATGGAAGTAGGCCTCGCCAACTTTAGAAACAAGAGTGTGTTGTACGAAGGTTGCTTTATGTGATTTTACCAAAAGTTGTTTTATGTGATTTTACCAAAAGTTGCTTTATGTTATTTTACAAAAAGCACAATTCTTTCCCTCTATTCAATAGAGGCAATTTCCATTAGAGAGGAGTGCCTACGATAGGGATGAAGGTAATCGTTGAAGGAGGAGAAGAGCATAGTGCTTGGAAGGAGATATACTATATCTTGGGGCTATTAATCTTAAATTTTTGAGTTGAGGAGATCGATTGTAGATGGGAGGTTTCTTGGCAAACTTCTAGAGCTTCGATAGATATGTTGAAGCTAATCTCTATATCAAATTTGTACTTTTTCTTTTTATCTTATTACTTCATAGCTTTGGAGGCAGTATAAGTAGCTTTGTTGCACTTGTTAAGATAGTTTTTAATAGATTATGGATGCAATAGATAATCAAATAATAAAGAATAAAGTATCACATCTATGTTTATTTAGACTAATTTGATTTGTTATATATATATATATATATATATAATACTTACCAAAAATGTAAACTTTAGTGGTTTACATGGCCACACCTCGTCCTCATTATAAGCTAATTTAAACAAAAATTAATGCATGCATCAAATATATATTGGTGTTGTTGAACTTATGTTTATACTGAGAGGGGGGTGAATCAGTGTAAGATACTTTTTACTTTATTTAATGATTCATCAATCATTCATTAACTGAGAAACAATAATCACATATAAACTCAAAATCACAATGCATAGAGTTTAACATGGAAACTCAATCAGGAGAAAACCATAAAAATTATCTTTATGAATTCATGTAGAGGCACCAATCTATTGTTACAAATATTGTAGTCACCAACCTACTGGAGACATCAATCTCCTTAACTAGGCACCAACTCAGCAAAATGTAGGCACCAACCTACTGGAGACACCAATCTCCTCAACTGAGCGCCAACCAAGCATCATCTGTAGGCACCAACCTATAGTTACAATATTTGTAGGCACCAACATGTTGGAGACACCAATCCCCTCACTTGAGCACCAACTCAACGAATTATGTGTAGACACCAATCCAAGATCTTCATACACAGAGTACTTATGACTTCACCTGCATGTTTCATTCCACAAACAATCCTTCAAACCCTAGTCACATGTAGCCTTCATGCCCTAGCCATCCTCGTAGCATCATTCCAGAATATAATCCCTAATGGCAACATCACAACCTCAAAATAGCGCACACGATAGCATCACAGTGATGGAAATATCACAACCTCATAATAACACACATGGCAACATCATAGTGACGGAAACATCACAACATCAAAATAGCGCATACAGCAACATCACATTCCTATAGCACACCTTGAGAACATGAAAGACCCAAAGAAAATCCCTTGGACTTCTCTTGCACACCTTTAGATCCCAAAAAGACACCCCAGCACCTTTAGCGCACCTCGAAATTGATATATTGCTTGTTTCATCTACAAATGTGCACATATATCATGTATTTATAGTAATTTTGTCCCCACTTTCAGGGCCAACCTGTAAAGACTGGCTGAGCCAACCTCAATTTTCTCGTTGGGTTGTCGGACGAAAAAATTCATATATCCCCATTCCTAGGGAGTTAGAGGGAATGCCATATACCGTTGGAAAGGTCTTGGAATAAGTTTTCCAGCCATATAATGTGTGCTCCCATTTGAGCTAGGTATGTAGGGTTAAAATGCCTTCAAATACAGTGTATCCAAGTTGACCATCAAAAATTAAAAAGTAATACTTTCAACAAGCTCCATCTTTCAATCTTTGGCTTGGCCATCTATAGGCTTGTAATATTTATCTTGGACATCTTTGGGCTCCCCCTATCTTTGACATAAATGACAACAATATTTCCAACATGTGTAATAAATTTGGACAAAAATCCTAATTTCAAATTTTCATTAATCTAGTGAATATGTATAGTGAAATGTGAGTATCATGAAGCCTTTCAACAATAAAGAAAAAAATCAACTATCAACCCATTTACAATATGAAGAGGTGTTTTTTTTTCCTTGGAAAAAAAGCATAATTTTATTACATTTAGGAACAAAATTACATTCTGCATATACACCTATAAAAATGGTGTATTCAGTTACATTGTAGTCTTATAGTTGTATGTTTTTTGTTGCATTCAGAACTGCTTTTGTATGTTCCTTTTGTCATGTTTAGTGTCTGGGACTGGTACTGTTGTAGATGCTTCTGTATTGCATATTGTGTGCACAAAATATATACAACTATTATCGTTGTTCATTTATCAAATAAACAAAAAACTCTTGTTCTTCAAAGTGATGTTCAGAAACTGGAAGATTGCTCAAAAAAAGCACTGTGCCAATATTCATTTGACTGTTCATTATGGTGCTCAATTATTTTCCACTAGCCCATAACCATGTTAATCCCTTCCTTCGACCTCTGGTCCGCTTCTTTATTATTTTCCATGTAGACATGTTGGCAATCAATGAAGTCAAAATTTGTCTGCAATCGTTGTATGTCTTCCACCAATCTAGCAAGTTTTATGTTTAAACATCTATGAGTGTCTTTTATCCAATTTATAACATTTAAAGAGTCCACATAAACTTTTAGTCTCCGACATCCTTTTTCTATGACAAAGACAATGAGTAGCTTGTAACTCATTAGTTCTGCAAAATTGTTTGTTCCTGAACCGAGGTCAGAAGTCAGAACAAAAAAATGCATGGGAGAAAGGTAGAGGACTCCCCCCCCCCTCCACAGTGAGTGTGTTGTGAGGCTCCATAAAAAAAACCCTAGGGTGAAGTCCTGTCAAGTACTAACTCTTGCGTCTGTCTAGTGGGTGATCTAGAAGAAGGGGTGAGGGAGGATGGCAAGAGAGAAACATTGTGTGTTGTTGAGATGTCAGGTGGAAGAGGTACACCTTTAAAGATGTTGGAGTTCTGGGCAAGACAAACTCCCCAAATGACCAAGAGGGGAAATTATTTTAAGTGTTTGTATTCTAAATTATGCCACCAAGAATTCCAGGAATGCTCCAGATCCCTTCCCTCCCACTGGCACTATATGTTTAGCAGTTTTGAAATCTCCACCTAGATATTTTGGATGTAACTGCAATTCAGAAAAAGGTGGGTAGAAGACTCTTCTTCATTTTTCCAAAGAGTACACCATCCGGGTCCAACAAAACTTCATTTCTAAAGGATGTCCTAGCTCGGGACCTTGTTTCGAAGGACATTCCATATGAACAGTCGGGTTTTTAACTTTCCAAAGTTTACTCCACCACCAAATTGTCTCCTGTGTATTCAGAACTGAATTGCACTTTAAATATCCCAGTTTGGGTGAGTAGGACCCGGAGGGTGCAGGATCCCAAATCAGTTCATCCTCAGAGTCTGAAAGTCTGATTTGAGCTATCTTTAGGCCATGGATAAAAAGTTCCAGTTCTCGAGTTTCTTCTTCACTGAGCCCCAAACTGTAGGGGTCCTTCCATCCCTAAGCCCAGAGTGTGGATCGGTTAGGGTCCGCCAAGGATCTTAGGTAGAAGAAGTCCCTGGAGTGTAAAGACTGAATTAACTGCTCGGAGAGTAAATGGTTCCCATCACTGCTTGACCAGGGATCCGACCCTAACCTGAGTCTGTTACCATTTCCAATATTCCATGCTAAACCATTTTCAATCAGTGGGAAATCATTTAAGATAGCTTTCTAGATCACTGATGCTCCCTTTAAAGTTTTTGGTTGAGTTCTTAACCAGGCCTCAAGAGAAAATGGTGCAATGTACTTCTGAAGGATAAATTTAGTCCAAAGACTAGAAGTATTAATAAGACGCCACCCCACCTTTGCTACCAATGCTTTGGAGAAGAGGAAATTGTTTTTCAATCCCCAACCACCCAAGCCCTTTGGTGTGGCAATTTTCTCCCAGCGGACCCAAGGAATTACATGTGACTCCGATTTTCCACTCCAAAGAAATTTTGAGGTGAGTTTTCTTGCAGCATTCAGAATTCCTTTAGGGGTCCAAGATAGGGACATCCAATAAACAAGGATGGATTCCAAGATCGATTTTACCAAAACCAATCTTCCTACTCGTGACAGCCATCAGTGACTCCAATTGTTTAGTCTTTTATCCAATTTTTGCAGGAGCCACTTCCAATCTTCTTTTCTATAGGCGTTGGGTTTTAGATTAAAACCCAAGTACTTTAGTCCATCAACCAAAGCCCTTCTTTCAAAAGGAAAGAAAGTATGATGGGATAATTCTACTTCTTCTGATAGCAGAAAAGTAGTGAGCGACAATTTTCATTCATTTATTTGCATTCCAGTAGCTTTCGAGAAAAGGGAGAGAATGTCCCTTAGTTTCTCAGCTTCCCTTCTAGACCCACCACTGAAAAGTAAGACATCATCCACAAATAGGATATGTGTAAGGGACAAATTATGTGAGACTTTGATACCCGAGAGTTCACCTGTAGTCTTACCTTGCGAGAGTGCTCTGCTAAGTCCTTCTGCTACCAGGAGAAAGAGGAGTGGTGACAAGGGGCAGCCTTTTCTGAGCCCTCTTTCTGGAGAGAAAAAGGGTGACGTCGAGCCATTTATTAAAATTGTAAAGGATGTTGAGGTAAGACAACTCATGATCCAAGTAATGAAAGGAAGTTCAAAGCCTAAGTGAGTCAATAATAACTGAATATACAGCCAACTAACTCAATCATAGGTTTTTGAGAGATCTATTTTAAGCACTACCCTTTTAAATTATTGGTATTCATGCTATGTATACCTTCTTGTGCTATTCCTATAGCTTCATGGATCTGTCTCCCTTCCAAAAACCTAAATTGTTGTTCCGAAATATTCTTTGAGAGGATTTTTTTTAACCTTCGGGCTATAATTTTGGATACGATTTTATAAGCACAGTTACAGAGTGAGATGGGTTTGAATTCATCCAAATTCTCTGGATTATCCATTTGTGGGATGAGAGCAATGAAGGTGGAGTTAAGTCTCTGAGGGATACGACCTGAAATCCTTGTATCCTCCACCATTTTTAGCAGATATGTTCCTATAATCTCATAGCATCCAAGGAAGAATTCGATAGTCCAATCATCTGGGCCTGGACTTTTATCTTTTTTGAAACTGTGCAAAACTTCTAGGATCTATTTTTCTGTAATTTCTCTCATCAAAAAATGGTTTTCTTCTTCTTCCACAAGTCTAGGAAAAATTGTGCCACTTTGACTACTTCCTTAATCGTAGCTTGGTTGTTTGCTTTAAAGAGATTTTGGATGTAGTTTTTTCCTAGTAGTGACAACCCTTCAAAGGAAGTTTCCAAG
Source organism: Picea engelmannii (assembly GCA_009831015.1). NCBI lineage: Eukaryota > Viridiplantae > Streptophyta > Pinopsida > Pinales > Pinaceae > Picea > Picea engelmannii. The sequence goes on along the minus strand of ML804903.1, from coordinate 100,800 downwards.
TTTCCATCTTGATCTTTTAAATGCCAAATGGTATTGACATTTTTCCTTCTTTTGGCGTAGGCTTGAAAGAAATTTGTGTTTTCATCTCCACTTTCCAACCATATAGCTCTGTTTTTTAACCTCCAGGTTTCTTCTTTTTCTTTGTTTCCTCTTTTTTTCCAGCTATAGTAATCTGATTTTTGACTATGTTGTGCTCAAAATATCTACTTCTTCATCTAAGAACCTTTTAAGTTCAAGTTTGATTTCTTTGAGCTCCTTGTCCTCTAGTTTTCTTTTTTGGAAAGCCTAAGGTTTTACTATTTATTTGATCCTTCTTAGATTTTCAGTGAACTGATAAGTTGTTGAATGTGTTATATCTTGTCGAAATCGAATCCAGTGCTCCTTGATTAACTTCAAAAAGGAGTCATCTTCAAGCCACATCTTGTTGAATTTAAAAGGGTTGGCTGGTTTTTCAGAACCCTTTCTGAGCTCCAGGAAGATAGGATGATGATATGACAACCCTCCAAAGCCTATCCAGTGCTTGATGGTCAGAGAGTTGTTTAGAAGAGAATCATTTATTAGAAAGCGATCTAGCCTTTTTGCCACTCCAGCTGATCCGGTCCTGTTGTTTTTCCAAGTAGGTTTGAGGGAAGGAGGAACTAGGTCTGTTAGATTAACTTATGTGAATTTGTTGCTGAAGTAATTCGCTAATGGATCAGGTCTCGCACTGTCCCCCCAAACATATGAGGGACCTAAGGAGAGGTTTAAATCCCCCCCTAAAATAAGTAGCTCATTGAAGAAAGATTTTTCAACGAGTGTGTCACGGTAAAGTTTCATGTTCAGATAAGGTCCATAGATGTTAAGTAAATGGACAATTTATTTTAAGGTAGGGAGAAAAAATGATATCCCAATGCCAGAGTCCAAGCCCCAAGTGTTGAGAACTTGGACTTTGTGAGTGTTCCATCCAATAGCCAAACCTCCAGATCTGCCCAAAGTATCTATCGTCGTGAAACTCCACCCATGTAGTAAGCATTCCAAGCTCGATTTTATCTCCTCCCCAACCCCCAAAGTCTCTTGAAGAAGCAGAAAGTTTGGGTGTTATGTGATGACCACCCTTTTTAAGGCAGTTTTTTTGTGGGCTCTTGCCAAACCCCTGCAGTTAAAGGACATGATCTTCATAACAAAACCTTGCTTCGGGGCTTCGCTGCTCTAAGTGTCGTTCAATAGATTGTTGTGTTCCGGCCAAAAGATCCAATCTAGCCTTTGATTATGCTTTAGAAAGAAAGGATTTTCTTCCCCGTCCTCCCTTGTCAAGGGAGGAAACTTCCTCCTTTCCCAGTCCACCTGTGGATTTTGACTGGGATGTTAAGAAATAACGGGTAGAAGAGGACTCCAACGACTGAGAGGAGGAGGAATAGTTTTCTTCAAGGATGCAGAGTCTTTTAGGAGGGGGAGGGGCCTCCAAAAGGGGAGGATCAATGGATCTTTCCTCTTTGGTCATGGGACAATTTATGGAGGCAGTATTAAGAGATACTTTTTTCAGAGCCTGCGTCCAATCATTACCCTCTAATGACAGATTATTAATTAAAACAATAATTAGGGGAGGGGACAAGGAGAAATACTCGAAGACCGATTATTTGACAAGTCTGGGATTGGTGAAGAAGTGTTAATAATCTCCAATTTCCCTTATGTCGTCCTTTCTTGGGGTGGCAAGTGATCCGGCTGATCCTTTTCAACTGTAACCTCTATAGTGTGACCTGGTTCTAGCAAAGTTGGAGTAGTCTTTCCCAAAATTACTTCTTGCCTCCTGTTGTGGACTGGGGAGGAAGAATTTAACTTTGCTTTGTAGTAAGAACCCCCTCTTGTTCTTAAAGGAAGGTGGCAAGAATCCACCAAGTGCCCATACTTGTGACAACGTCGACATCTGAAGGGTACATTTTCATAGTCCAGTAATTGTGCATGTGTATAACCCTACCAAGTAAGGTCAATTTCCTCTCCTAGCCCTTCCCTGACATTAAGATTGACCAGGATCCTCGCTATTTTCCTTTGTTTTGTAATTTCAAAGGAGAGTTCTGCTTCCAGGAATTCCCCCAGAAAATCTTCAGTTGCTTTGAAATAATCCAGAGACCAGAACTATAGAGGAAGGGCTGACAGTCGGACCCAAACAGGAATTCTGTTCATTTTTTCCTTGTATGCGTCAAAAAGAGGGCTCCATGACTTCAACAACAGGGGGGAGGAACTTATACTCCAATTTCTCCCCAACACCCATTTAGTAACCTCTGGCTGATTAAATTGGAAGGCAATCCAATTTCGACTTAATTAAATAACTTCAGGAGTATAACCCAGATCTTCTTTCCAAGTCGACTTTGTCCACAAAACTATGGTTTTATGGGCAAAAAATCTGCCACTGGCCCTCCTAAGCAGTGTCTGGTTTGCCATCTGCACCACATTGTTCCTACTAACTTCTTGTCCGAGTAACAAATTGCCCACTTTCCCTTTGGAGGATGGTCCTTTCCTTTTTCTTTTGTGTCATCCTCTGTAAAAACCCTTGTCGTCCCATAGAACCTCTGGGATATCCTCTGGTGTAGGTGCCCTCCTGTCTAGAGGAAACCCTCGCTTCTCTTCAACATCGAAGTGGGCCAAGATAAAACCCTTTGGTGGGACGTGAAAACTTTGTGTGTGACCCGACTCCTTACGACGAAGTTCCAGATAAGAGTTCTCGTAAGTTTGTGCTCCTTCCTCCACCGACCCGCTACCAACAGGTTCTGGGCGCAAAGGTGGGACGGTATGCTAAAAAACTTCTTCTTCCTGAGAAATCCAGTCTAAGGCAAGGTCAATGGACGAACCAGAGACAGAGAGGAAACTATTAGAAGTGAGAGGATTTGAAGCCAAGTAGTCAGAAAAGGTGCCAAAACAACCGGTGAAGGAGTCTGCACCTTGCAGGGAAGATGGAGGGGATGGAAGGGTTTCTGTTAGAGGAGACAAAGGATTGGGAGACAAGAGCTGGCCTAGCGGCAAAAATCCAACTGTCGAAAGCCCCAGAGGAGGGTCAGAACCACCGCAGGAAGAGAGTGGGGTCATAAAGTCCATTTATTTGTCCATGGTTGACCCGCGCCCCCTAGTATCCCGGGAACATGGGGCACTTATGAGGCTGTGGCAGTTAGAAGGAGCAGACAAAAAGGAGGGTGCATTTCTAAGAAAGAAACTAAGGTAAAAAAGAGAAATCAGTCATCGTCGAACTGTGTTTCCAAAGGTTTTCAACCGCAATCCTATTGTTCATTGCTGGAAAAAACCTCAGACATA
>ML804903.1:85122-97468 GCA_009831015.1 Picea engelmannii | reverse complement strand
GCTAGGAGAGGAAATTTCCATTAGAGAGGAGTGCCTACGATAGGGATGAAGGTAATCGTTGAAGGAGGAGAAGAGCATAGTGCTTGGAAGGAGAAATACTATATCTTGGGGCTATTAATCTTAAATTTTTGAGTTGAGGAGATCGATTGTAGATGGGAGGTTTCTCGACAAACTTCTAGAGCTTCGACAGATATGTTGAAGCTAATCTCTATATTAAATTTGTACTTTTTATTTTTATCTTATTACTTCATAGCTTTGGAGGCAGTATCAGTAGCTTTGTTGCACTTGTTAAGCTAGTTTTTAATAGATTATGGATGCAATAGATAATCAAATAATAAATAATAAAGTATCACATCTATGTTTATTTAGACTAATTTAAATAGTTTCCTTAGTCTCCACATTCATGGAGACAAGATCCACAAATTTAGGATCTAATAACCACTCAAGGACAAAAGTGAGAAAACTAATAACCACTCAAGGACAAAAATGAGAAGGCTTCTCAACCAACCTTAACTTCCCTTGAGACTAGGAAACCACTTGTAATAAAGTGAGGAAGAGTCCAAACCAACTCATGAGGCCCTTAACTTCCTCCTTAAGACTAGGAAACCACTTGTAATAAAGTGAGGAAGAGTCCAAACCAACTCATGAGACCCTTAACTTCCTCCTTAAGACTAGGAAACTAATATCCCCTTAAAATTAGGAAACTAATTTGTGAGTTGGATTCTCACATAAAACTAATTTCCCCTTTTAGAATTAAATGAATAATACATGCGATTATCAAACTCACTTCAAGCATTAATCAATTTTCCAATGTGCATGACTAATACATGAGTTTCTCATACTCATTTTAAGTATCAATCATTTTTACAGTTTAATTAATTAATTCATGAGCATTAATTATTCTTTGCCACCTATTAACAAAATTTTAAATGATTTATCCATGGTGTGCAAAGTGTGAATTTTCCATGTGGAGATCCTCCTGGATCAAATCTCCCCACAAAAAGCACTTTGGTCCTCCAAAAGTATAGAGAGGAATTGTAGATTGAATATCTGCAACCAGCTTATAGGAAGAGTCTTACACTCCAAGATGCACTTCTCCACTGCTCGATTTTCATAACAAATGTCTCTGACAGACCGCACCCTTCTTCTCCTTCATCTTTGTACTTCGGAATGAGGATGTCGATGCCAGCACTTGCACCAATGCAAATTCGTAGTTGATTCCTTGATCTGCGTAACAAATGTCTCTAAAAGGCCACACCCTTCTTCCCCTTCACCTTTGTACTTCAGAATGAGGATGTCGATGTCGACGCTTGCATCAATGCAAATTGGTAGCTGACCATACATGATCACAACTTCAAAGCAATATCATACTTGCCAAGAGTTTATAAACACTCATGGACAAGTTTACATATTGCCAAAACATGCCTAGGAAAAACAATGTCACTCACTCAATAGTGGCTACAAGCCCCATTACATTGTTTTCAAAACAAGCCAAGGAAAAACAATGTCACTCACTCAATAGTGGCTACAAGACCCATTACAAGTTGCAACAACAGGCCTAGGCAAAACAATGTCTCTCACTCAACAATGGTTATAAGACCCATTACAATGTTATCAACAAGGCTTACAAGGTTTAGGCATAGAACAAAATGCCTCTCACTCTCATCATCACTTTCAAGAGTGGCTAATTACAACCTTTTACAACATTATCATTTAGGTGAATGCCCCCAAATGTGCACTAGTGGGAAAATCAGTGGTTTTTAATCCCCCCATTACAAGCATGTGCAAGATAATAAATAAGGCAAATGCCATTATCATCACACGCGTCCTACAATTATGAGACCAATGACTGCAAACATGACTATCTTCTGACGAAGTGTCAAAATGGCCTCTTATCGCACAGTCTTGGTTTGCATGCAAGGCTCAAATGATGAATTTCCTGCAATAATTCAGACCTTGTTGCCCTGCTGCAACACTCAAAGATCACCAGAATCTGCAACATACATTCATTGTTTTGCAATTTCCAAAAAAAAGAGGCAAAAACCATAAATGCATAAAACTTACATTGGTTTCCATAACAAAGATCTCAACCGGATGCTCAAATCTTGGCATACACAACATCAATAGGTTTGTCTCGTCATTCTACAACTTTTCACTGTAAACTTGACATGTTTTGAAAGGTGCAACTCTGCCTCAAAGTTGTGCTATTCATCAATGACAAAAGTGGGCTTCTGCCATGAGCCCAAAAATCTGTTGCTCAGATCCAGATTCTGACTACACCAGTGGATTTGTGCAAAAATGACTATACTTTCATACAATTTTGTCATTGTCACTTCTGGACCCCCTACCTCGAAATGCATGCCAAAACATTAGTGGAAAACTTGGGCTTATGTCATGACCCCTCAAATCTACTACTTAGATCACAAAACAGACTGAACTAGTGGATTCGTGGTGAAAAATCATGCAAAAATCATTATACTTTCGTCCAATTTCGTCACTACGACTTTTGGACCCCCTAGGCTCTCTCCCTCGATTTGCATGCCACACAGTGATTAATTGCAACAATAAATACTCATGTACCTCGAAATGTGTGCCCATAATTGGGAAAATTTGGGCTGCCACGTGGTAGCCTGTGATTGGCCCATGTGGTGCCTAGTCAACTATATGTTGAGTGCCCAGTCGACGTATGATCTACCACATCATCAGCATCCGTCAATGCCACATCACTGTACGACCTGACACATCATGCTAACATCATCCACTGTACTTCCCAGTCAGCTGCCACATCATGCTAATGTCATCATCTGTACTACCATGTCAACGCCCATTCAACATGCCACATCATGCTGATGTCACCATATGTACTGCCACGTCAGCGCCCAATCATCCGTACTGCCACATCAACACCCAGTCATCTGCCATGTCAACATCTAGACATATGCCACGTCACGACCATACGGTGCCACGTGGTATTTTTATATTCGTCCAACTGTACCCCGAAAATGTCAAAAATGAGTGACATGTGTCACGCTCTGGGGTTGCCACGTGTCATGTTGATGTAAGCATCTGTACTACCAACTGTACCTTCCATGTCAATTGTTACAACATTGTACGACCTACCACATCATCCGTACGGATGACACATGGCAACCTCTCATGTTGCCACATCAACATCTGTACTACCACATTAGCATGTAAGACCTGCCACATCATCCGTACGAATGACACGTGGTGGCCTCTTGTGTTGCCACGCCAACATGTTGACGTCAACACAGTACGGATTTTTCCAGTTTTCCCTATTTGCTAAAAATTTCAAATAACTTTGTCATCCAGACTTCGTTTGAGGTGTTGTTTGCACAGTTGGAAATTTCTCGTCGAGCTCTTCAACTTGGTGTGTTTTTGGTCGAATTCTGGGTACTTTGATTTTTGAGGTATTTTTAAGCCCCATGGCTCACCTACTAAAAAAGAGGCCTAAAATACCACTACGTTGCATGAATAAGTGATGTTACTCATCACTTTTACAAATGTGCCCTTCTATGGGGTATTAGAAGCAACAAGCGATTTGCAATGATGGCCACTATTAACTAACTCAAAAATTCTACCCATCCTTTCATTCATCAAGATGAATAGGTTCTACCTCTCGAGTTGTCTCTTTTCCTATAGTTGGCTTTCTTTCTAAGCTACTTCATCGATTGGTTCCTTCATAGGTGCTTGCCCAACTTTGTCTTGCTTGGGACGCAGCTCCGGATGGAGTGTCCAACATGTGGCTTCCTTATGTCCACCCCTATTACAATGGGTGCAACGGTTCTTCTTTACCCATGTTTTCATGCCCTTCTTTTTCTCCTAATGTGGAGAAGGGTCTTCATGTCTTGGCTTTTTCCTGGTTTCCATAACCTCCATGTACAAAGCCATTCTTTTCCAACACTTGGCAGCAACATGATTATTCTAACCGCAAAATGTACATGGTTTTCTATGCCACAAACTCTGCTTTACATTGCCAATTTGCTTGTAATCAAAAGGAACATTTGAATAATGAGACTTTTTATACCTTGCTTGGTTGTATTTGGTGTAGGTATGGTGAGGAGAACTTTCTTGAGCTCCCCTTTTGTAATGCTCATCTCCCTTTGGAGATGACTCATAATCAAAATCATCAGAAAGGTGTGATGTGCTCTCAGCTTGCACTAATCTAGACTTGTCACTTGAGGACTCTCTTGCTTCTGTGGTTTTGGAGCATTCTCCAACTTCCTTCATGACATAGCCCAATCCTGCATATCAAGGTATTTCTACCACTTCGATGGGATTCACAATTCCTTAGCCATTGGCTTCAAGGCCTCTTTCAACGTATCCCATTTTCTTCATTAGCTTCAAGCCAATACTTGTAGTGTGCTTTTCAAAAGCACCAAAATCATCATCATGAGGAGAAGAACATGAAACTGAAGAAGTATTTTTAACCTCAGTTACCATTTCTGGATCAGGTGTGGGGGATGGATTTGCTAAGCCTTCATCACCTTGCAACTTTTCCCAAGCCTCTTTCATGGCTTGTAATTGAAGTCGCAATATCTGATTTTCTTCTTCTGCATCTCGCAATATCTTCTTCAACTCGACATTCTCTGCTTGAATGCTCTAATTGATTTCATGTAGCTCGTTGAGACATGCCTGCTTTTGTGTCTTTTCCATCTTGCATTCAACACCTGCAATACCTGTCAATCCTGCTATGATACCACTTGATTTGAAACCGGGTTGACACTGTTACCAATCTTGTTTTGGTTCTATGCTACTTAATAAAGGTCAGATTTACAATTTCGGATCTAATGAACTTGATTGTATCAAAGGTGAAAAGATGTATTTATGAAGGCTTGAATCCAAATTGAATATAACTTGGTGAATGTGTTGTTAGTCCCATAATCCATTACTTAATGCATTAATGAACATAATTGTGGAAATCAAACATGAGACAAAATATCAACACATGAGGCAAGAGATCATCGAGTTGTTAACAAAGTTCACCAGGCCATCCTGGCTACATTTGCAGATCCACTTGGAATACAAATCACTTGATTATCCTTCCTTTGAAAGGGCTGAAATATTCTCACAAAATGTGGCACATGCTCCAATGCTCTCACATAAGTGACATTTCTTCAGACACCAGAAGGATTACATTCTCCCCGATGGATGGGGCTCAACTCTCCCAATGAAGGGGCTTACAAACCACAAGCACGATTGCTTGATTCTCTCCTCAAAGAGATCCCCAAAAGAGCCTCCTAAATCTCTCCCAATGAAGGGGTTTAAATATTTTCCTTAGTCTCCACATTCATGGAGACAAGATCCACAAATTTAGGATCTAATAACCACTCAAGGACAAAAGTGAGAATACTAATAACCACTCAAGGACAAAAATGAGAAAGCTTCTCAACCAACCTTAACTTCCCTTGAGACTAGGAAACCAATTCTAATAAAGTGAGGAAGAGTCCAAACCAACTCATGGGACCCTTAACTTCCTCCTTGAGACTAGTAAACCACTTGTAATAAAGTGAGGAAGAGTCCAAACCAACTCACGAGACCCTTAACTTCCTCCTTGAGACTAGGAAACCACTTTTGATAAAGTGAGGAAGAGTCCAAACCAACTCATGAGACCCTTAACTTCCTCCTTGAAACTAGGAAACCACTTGTAATAAAGTGAGGAAGAGTCCAAACCAACTCATGAGACCCTTAACTTCCTCCTTAAGACTAGGAAACTAATTTCCCCTTAAAATTAGGAAACTAATTTGTGAGTTGGACTCTCCCATAAAACTAATTTCCCTTTTTACAATTAAATAAATAATACGTGAGATTCTCAAACTCACTTCAAGCATTAATCATTTTTCCAATGTGCATGACTAATACATGAGTTTCTCATACCCATTTTAAGTATTAATCATTTTTACAATTTAATTAATTCGTTTACAAGCATTAATTATTCTTTGCCACCTATTATCAAACTTTTTAATGATTTATCCCATGGTGTACAAAGTAGGAATTTTCCATGTGGAGATCCTCCTAGATCAAAAGAGGTCCACCACAAGGAACGCTTCTCTGGTGACCTCAAGGGATCAAATAACAAGATTAGATGAGCCTACATCCCCCTATCTTGGTCACCTAATGGTTAGGTCTAGGTCTAGGAGAGGAGATGAAACAGAACGAGGTAAGTATTTCACCTATACGAGATTATAAACAATTTGCAACATAATATAGTCAATTACCAAGTTATGAAGCTCAAAATGATCTCTTAGACACTAAATGATCAATAAATGCATTGGTTGTTGCAAATTACATCAGTAAACATGGTGTACAACAACAATTAATATTTTGGAACCACGACAAGAAAAAGTAGTAAAAAATGTAGCAAATTAGCATGAAAATCAAGTCGTCAACATGTACAATATTATCCAATTGCTAGATGAAATTTTTGAGTAGTTTAATCCACCTTTCCAAGTGTGTATGCAACAAATTAAAGTAAAATTGAGTGGTTGTAGCAAACTTTTGTAACAACAACAACAAATAACATTTGTTTGCCAAGAATAGGGTTACAAAAGTTAGTAGGATAGTTGAGAGAGAGAGAGTATTAAATTTAAATGCTACTTTCACCGCAAGAACAACACTATACTAGTGTTGTTGTCCTCTGGGGCTCATCGAGTCAAACATGCACGACCTTGAAGATTGAACTAGATGAATTAGAAGGATGAGGTCTAAACCCTAAGGTGCAAACACTCTTGGGCCTTAGGACTAGACCTTGAAGAAAATGGTTCCTAGGGTGCAAACACTCTTGGGCCCTAGGAACCGTTTTCCTTCTTCTTATTCCACCAGGTCAAGGATAAAAAAATAAGGTTAAAACCCTAAAGTGAAAACACTCTTGGGCCTTAGGCTCTTAACCCTAGCAAAGGATGATTTCACAAAACTTGGACAACAAAACTTTGTGAAGGAGAGAAGCACTTATCTCTCCTTCCTAGGGTTTGAACAAGACAAATTAACATGCAACAAGATAGTAATTAACTCTTTATACATTAGCAAACAACATGAAATTGAAGAAATTACTTACTTCTCCAATTTTCTAGGTCATACAAAACCCTAGTTGCAAAAATACATCATCCAAGAAAGCAAGAACATCCACAAAAGATCCTTCTCCAAGATAGCCCATGAGATGAAGAGACTATGAGAGAGAAATAACAAAAAATTTTAGAGTTGCCCCACTCCAAGTGAGTGAGGAAGTGTGTCACATACCCACTACCTCAATCAAATTTTTCTAGACTTCTGCAGAATCCAAGCCCCTGAATTACCTACGGAGGCCTAGCGCAAGCTAGCTCTTTCTCTCTCTCATGTGATCGTGGGCCGTGATCACAGGTCAATTAATCATGGCGCCTCTTTGTATTTCGCGTCTCGACGCTACATGAATATCAAATCGTTCGACATTGCAACCGCCGAATCCTGACAGGGCTAGTGACTGTCCAATAGGGCCGAATCCCTACAGGGTTAGCAAACAGCCAATGAGAACAGGCCCCGTCGCACGGTTAAGTGGAGTACAAGTGGCAGAGGGGGAAATGCGACATGGTAGTCGACATGACAGGAGGGGGCCCCACTTCACACGCCACACTATTTCGGACCCCCCCCCATTAAAGGCAGAATGGCAAGGGGGGTTCGGAATTCGCCCGAGCACCGTTGATCAAGGTGAATTAACCTCAACCGTTCGAGAGTTGCACGTTCGATTTCGGACCCCCCCCCCCCCNCTCTGGAATGAAGCCTCAACCATAGATCTGAGCGGGTGGACTTTGGCCATTTAGATCTGATCGCCACTTACCCTGAGGCATATTCGCGCCTTGGCTTAAAGTTGACGTCTCTTCCTCTCATCTGACGGTCATTATAGACCCTGAGATCCTCCGAAAGAATCTGGTCCGTTCATCAGGATTTATCATCACGAAAGTCTGAACTCTCGATCACGGGACTCCCAAATTCTCGATTCCTGGTTTCCTGATGTGGTTAATCTATCGACACGTAGCCTCCGTAAATTGGACGGTCCAGATCCATCCCAGGATTTCCACCATGGAAAGTCCCGATCTCTCGTCACCAGGAATCCTGATTCCACAATTCCCGATTTCCCAAAATGGGAGATCTCACGACACGTGGCCTCCTTAAATCGGACGCCCCAAATCTATTTTGGGGTTTTCACCATGGAAATTCCTGAACTCTCGTACCAGGACTCCCGAGTTCGCGATTCTCGATTTCCTGAAATGGGAGATCTCACGACATGTGGCCTCCGTAAATCATACGACCCAAATCTATTTCGGGGTTTTCACCATGGAAAGTCCCGAACTCTTGTCACCAGGACTCCCGAGTTCGCGATTCCCGATTTCTCGAAATGGGAGATCTCACGACACGTGGCCTCCGTTATTCGGATGGTTGGGATCTATCCCGGGGCTTTCGCCCCTATCCACTGGGGGTTTAACCCTCAGGTGACTCCCGACAGATCCAATGGCTGTCGGGTTTTCCAGCCGAGATCTGACGGCTCAGATTGGTTCCTATCCGTGCATTCTTCCACGACTCCATGGACGTGGAAAAATCAATGGTCCAGATACTCCCAGGGACCTTGGAGATCTACGGTCCCGATTTCTTCGCTGCCCATGAAGACACAGAAAAAAAGGGGTAAGGCATTTAACACCCTACTTACTCCTACCAATATAACGATCATGCGTGACCACAGGTTTCCCGATGGAATCTCGTTTGTCGATCAATACCTATCAGGGTTAAGGCACTTAACACTCCATCTTATTCTTTCGATCTGACGGTCATGAGTGACCCCAGATCTCTTGACGGGATCTCATCCGTCGATTCAATACTTCATTCTTATGCTGCCATCTCGGGTTTTCAAGAGGATCGTTCCTCCTCGTGCAGGGTTACTAAGGCCTCGCACCTTCACATTCTCTTTCCCGGTTCTTGATGGGATTTTTAAGAAGGGTATCTCTATGGGGAGAGGTTTACCCGGGGGTACTATCTAAGGCAGTTTAGGGTATCTCTCCCCTGAGAACCAGGCATGAAGTCTAAATTAGATCAACATGCATATAAATAACAATTTAAGAGAGCATAAGCCACACGTAGTCTTTCCATATAAACATGCAACTACCAGTACTGATCAAAACATCATACATACATTCTTATAATGAAGTCATTCATGATTTCACAGCTTATGAGCATAAATGTCAGCATACATATATTTCAAGATGTTCAAGGCAAAACACTTATCAGAAAGTAACACCAGGGGTTATGCAACTGCCGAGAGGGGTGCTCGTTTCCACCCAACTGTAGGCTCAGTGATTCCCAACAGATTTACCACTAGCCACCCCCGAGCTAAGACCACGATATTGTGAGACGGTGTCTCTGTTTACCAGTGACTAGGAGCGAAGGCTACTCTCCTTCCTCTCTGCTATCACTCACTCTGCATATTGCCAGAGTTCTCTTCCTCCCCTCGCGTCTGCCCCCAATCGCTTCTCCCCACGCCTTATCCTCTTGCGAGGTTGCGTGTGGCACGATTTCCCTTGCACTGGTCAGTCATGATGGCTCTACGGATGGGCGGTTCACCTCCCCATCCCTCATTAATTCCTGAGGAGCCATCTACCTACCAGCCTGCGAGGCATTTAATTCGGGGCCAGTGAGTCGCTTTTGGTTCTCCGGGCCAGTGAAGTCCAAATACGGTATTAATTCTCGGTGGAAGTTAACGCCACCTTTCCAGGTGCCTTCCATCGTCATCTGCAGCCATCGTGGTCTCTTTTTCAGCACATCCCCTCTCAGCAGTCCTGTAGTATAAATTCATAATTTTATTCACATTCATTGACCTTTTCCACAAGGTCCATCCACTTCACCTATTCACATTTATGAGTTTGCCACAGTTCTGGCCAGTCCAGTTATTTTTTACAAATTGGGGGAAACAGGGTGTTACAATTCCCTCCCCCTTAAAGGAACATCGTCCTCGATGTTCTTATCTTTTAACATAAATTACATGTACAAAAGTAAACAAAATCAGATATGCCTGTCTCATGGCATCCTCCATTTCCCATGTAGCCTCATCTGGGCCAAAATGTCTCCACTACACCTTTACCTGTGCAATGGTTCAGTTCCGGAGCGGGGTTTCCTTTCGGTCCAATATGCATTGAGGTTCTGGTAGAAATTCTCCCTCCGGTTCCACCTGGATCACATACCAGTCAATTATATGATTAGCATCATGTACATATTTCTTCAATAATGAAACATGGAAAACATTATGTACTTTTATTGTGGGAGGAAGTGCTAGCCGATAGGCTACAGGTCCCACTCTATCTAGAACCTCAAAGGGTCCACAATACCGGGGTGCCAACTTAACACAAGCTCCCATTTTCAGGGAACTCCTTCTGGGCTTAATTCTGAGATAGACATGGTCTCCCATTTTGAACTCTCTTGGAGTTCTCTTTTGATCAGCATAACTTTTCTGTCGGTTCTGAGCGACCTTCAGATTTTGTTTTATCTGAGTCACTTGCTGTTCCAATTCTTTCAACATGTCGGGTCCAAAAGAAATCCTATTTACAGGATTACTCCAGCTGACTGGAGTATTACACGGCCTACCATAGAGGACCTTGAAGGGACTCATCTTTAAGGATGCTTGGTAGCCGTTGTTGTAGGCGAACTCTACCAATGGCAGGTAGTCTTCCCATTTCCTGGGTTGATGCATTACATGCATCCTTAACATATCCTCTAATATTTGATTTACTCTTTCTGTCTGTCCGTCGGTTTGAGGGTGATAGGCGGTGCTAAACAACAATTTGGTCTCTAAACCAACCATCAGTGATTTCAAAAAATTGGAAGTAAATTTTGTGTCTCTATCAGACACTATCTCTTTCGGCATACCATGCAGTCTAAATACCTATTTCATGAATACCTGGGCGATATCTATCACCTTCTAGGTTGATTTGATGGGGATGAAATGAGCAGACTTTCTCAATTTATCCACCACTACCATAATGGCATCATTCTGTTTGGTTGAAGTTGGCAATCCAGTGATAAAATCCATGGAGATGGTTTCCCATTTCCATTCTGGGATGGGTAAAGGGTGTAATAGTCATGTTGGGTGTCGATGTTCTGCTTTAACCTGTTGGCATTCTATGCATTGGGCCAAATATCTGGTTGTGTCTTTCTTCAATCTAGGCCAATAAAATTGTTTCCGAGTGGTAGTGATCATTTTCTGGTATCTTGGGTGACCAATATATGGTCTTTTATGTAGCTCATCCATAATGAACCTCTTCAAGTCATCACAATTTGGAATGTACAGTTTATCTTTGTAAGTGAGTAGACCTCCTTCGGTCATCTGGTAGCCTTCATATTTTACTCTAGAGTGTCCTTGCTGTAGGTACAGGGTCACGGTCTGAACGAAGGGATCTGTTTCTTGTGCATTTCTGACTCTATCCTTGACATCTGTCTCGTAGGTACTCACCGTTGACAGGTGAATTGTTTTCATGCTTCTGCTAAGGGCATCGACCACCCTATTTTCCTTCCCTTTAATGTGTTTGATTTCAAAATCAAATTCGTTAAGGAGGGCCATCCATCTAGCTTGTCTGGCATTGAGCTTTGGTTGGTCAAACAAATACCGCAATCCACAGTGATATGTCATACGTACAAATTTTCTTCCCAAGAGGTAATGCCTCCACATTTTCAAGGCATGCACTATGGTAGCCAGTTCTAGATCATGAGTCACATAGTTGACTTCATGTTCATTCAATTTTCGGGATTCATAGCAAATCACACTTCCTTTCTGCATAAGGACTCCTCCGAGCCCTTCCTTACATGCATCTATGCACACAAGGAAGTTAGCTTATGGGTCAACGATTTTCAACATGGGTGCATGGGTCAGTAGATGTTTCAGGGTTTGAAATCTTTCTTCACATTGCTGTGTCCACATGAATTTTGTCCCCTTCTTCTGGAGGGCAGTGATTGGACAACAAATCTTGAAGAATCCTTTTATAAATCTCCTATAGTATCCCGCTAATCCCATAAAGGATCTGATGTCTAAGACATCCTTTGGGGTAGGCCATTCCATGATAGACCTGATCTTCTGAGGATCTACTACCACCCCTTCCTCGGACATAACATGTCCCAAGTAATGTATTTGCTTCTGAAAGAAGTCACATTTTCTAAATTTAGCATAGAGCTGATGCTCTCTTAGCACTTGCAGCACAAGTCTAAGATGCTCTTCATGTTCTTCTCTATTCTTAGAGTAGATTAAAATGTCATCAATAAAAACTAGTACAAATTTATCTAAAAATTTACTGAGTACATTGTTCATTAAGCACAT
>ML804903.1:15846-67824 GCA_009831015.1 Picea engelmannii | reverse complement strand
TGCAATAAATTCAAACTGTCATTTACATTCATTGACCTCTTCCTGCAGGTCCATTTTCATCACATATTCACACTTATGAGTTTTGCCATAGTCCTTGGCTAGTTCAGTTATATTTACAATCTGGGGGAAACAGGGTGTTACAAAAGCTATGAAGGGTTCGATTGTAGCTATGTTGAACACAAGGAAGACTCTCATCCCATGTGCAAGGATGTTTGGAGTTGTACATTATCAGGATATTCATAATAATTTTATTGACTACCTTTGTCTATCCATCGGTTTGGGTGTGGAAGGTAGTTGATTTGGTGAGCTTGGGGACATCAATGGCCACATATTGGACCAGAATGTACACAAGAATTTACTATCACGATCTGAAGTAATACTCTATGGTAGCCTGAAATGAACCCAAACACGTTCAAAGAAGAGCTTAGTAGTGTCCTCAACTGTGATACTCTCTTACATGGTGTTAAAACTGCCATCTTAGAGAATTGATCAATGACCACAAAGGCACCATCATTACCATGCTTGGTTGAAGGTAGAAGAGACATGTAATCCATGGAGATGGACTCCCAAGGCCTATTGGGAGTAGGCATAGGGGTGTACAAGCCTTGTTTCTTAATGGCAAGTTTGACGATGGCACAAGTTGTGTATGATCTATATACTTGCTGACATCTTGTCGAAGCTTCAACCAATACAAATATTTTTGCAGTACTACCAATGTTTTTCCATACCAAATTGTCCTGCAACATGACTGTAATGAACTTCCCAAATCAGCTTTGCGCACTCGTTTGAAGGAACACAGAGGTGGCCCAGATGGCATAGTATTCCATCCTAGAGATGAAAGTTTGGAACTAGTTTTTTTGCACTCAGTTTTTGATAGATAGCAACAAATTCATAGTCATTGTTGTATAATTGTGGTCACCCAGAGGTCTCAAGCCCACAGGAGTTAAGAATTGTGGTTAGTGCCATAATCGAGGATCAACTAAGGCAGTCTGCAACATGGTTGGTGATGCCCTTCATGTACTTGATGTTTGTTGGCCCTTGACCAAGTTTTGGAAGATCCTTGGTCAATTTTGACCTATTTTGGGACTTCGACAACCTGTTGAAGGAGGAGCGCAAGACGAAGCAGAGATCATAGGAGCTCGGCCCCTTTTTGGGATTTGGGATTATGTAACAGGTATGGGATGTCGGCCCATGGGTTTACCCATGTTTAGGCCTAGTTTGTAAAGTATAAATAAATGTCTAGGCAATGTAAGAAAATAGCAGTTACGAATGGCTAAATGCTAGATCTATGTAATTAAAGGATTGTAAGTGCTAGATCTATGTGATTAAAGGATTGTAAGTGCTCTGTGCATATTGAGTGAGACTTGCAGAGCTACGTGCAAGTAATTGTAAGAAGGCTTGGTGCTTTACCCTAGCTCAAAGAAGGAGGATCTGGCGGAGTGGGAGCAGATCTCCTGTCTTCTGCGTAGTAGGATTTTGATGCTATGTGCCTATAAGAAGCTTGACAAGGATAATAAAGAAGAAGAGTTGGTGGACATAGCCCCAGGGTGGGGGTGAACCACGTATATGTTGTGTTGCTCTACTTTGTGCAATGTGTTGATGTGTTTATGTCCTTACTTGTTAAGTGCTTTGACATAGATGGATAGATCTGTTTATGCTTTGTGCTAACGATGTGTATGGATGTTATATCCGAACTATGTGAACTTGCTTAGTGCTTAAATCACCTAGATCTAATCTATCTCTTTATGCTAAGTGCTTGATACGTTAGATCTGAATGAATGTTGCGATGCTCTGTTTTATCTGTGGAGTAGATACTAAGTAGAATGTTGATGAACTGTAGTTTCTAAGTGCTCTGTTAAGTATTAGAATCACATATATGTGTCCCAGCTAAGGTTGCAGACATTGGAGTCTTGCAACCACCCTTGCCTCTACCTCGGGTGAGACTTCATTTTCTTTGTAGGTGTTGCCGAAAGGGCTAGTAGTTAGGGTTTTGTTGGTGCGCTGTTGTAGCGTTGAACCCTGGGTCTGCCCCTGTGCCAAAAAATGGTTCTGTTGTCGGGACCTGAAACTGTGATTGTTGGGAACTGAAGAAAAAGAGAAGCTCTGTGCATAGATCTGTTGTTGAAGTGCGCAATATTCTAACTGGAACTGTGATTTTTGGGAACTAAGGAAAAAGAATCTTTGTGCAAAGATCTGTCCTAAAACTGTGAAAGCTCCGTACATAGATCTGTTTCCCTAGTGCACAACATTCTATTTGACCTGTGAAGCTCTGTGCCAAGAAAAGAGGTTAGATCTAAAGAAAATAGCTAATATCCGCAAGCTCTGTGCTCTGATAAAGGTAAGAATAGTGAAAAGTTCTAGATCTGAAAGCTTTGTGCTCTATAGAAGTAAGATAAATGGAAATTTTTGTTTCAAAAGTATGGATCTAGGCATGTTTGATAGATTTTGTCCTAGCTTGAAAACTAGGGCACTAATAGATGAAAGAAGGTTTGATATGCGTATATCTGATAAGAATAGTGAAAGATATGTTATACCTATGCATAGAAAGAATGTTTGGACTAACCAGTGGATGCAGGATCCTAGAAAGAAATGTTTGCAGGTTAGCTACTATGACCATAGCGCACAATATAGAAAGGGATGGGAATCATTTAAAAGAAAGAGAGGATTAACCCTTTGTTACAGTTGTAGAAAACTGGGACATCTTGCTAAGGAATGCCTTGGGAGAAGACCTAGTTGTCTTTGTTGCAAAGCTATGGACCATGAAGTATTGGATTTCCCTAGAATGATTGTTAAGCTTGAAGAAATGAATATGAACCAAGAAAGCCCTAAAGTAGATCCAAAAACTAAGATTATGGCAGAACCCCAGAAAGAATCAGAGAAAATATTTCTACAGATGAAAGAAACCTTGAATGACCACCGACATGTCAGCCTATCAAATATTTTTAAAGAAAAAGAATGCCTCGAAGCAAGAATAGGAGACTTCGACATTGACTGTGTTCTAGATGAGGAAACACAGGTGAATATCATGACAGAAAGAACCTAGGAAGCTATAGGAAGGCCTGCTGTGATTCCTTCATTAGGAGGAATAGGATTATTCATAGGAAAGTTGATAAAACTATGTGGAAAGCTCACCCAGATACCTATGAATGCCAATGGAACTTCGACAGAGTAAGATTTTGAGATTATTAAATTTATTGAGATCAAGGCCCCATTTACCAGGTTACTAGGAAAACCTTGGATTGAAAGAGATCAAGTCGGAAGAGAGGAAGAAGAAGAAGTTTTAGAGCAGAAGAATCAAGAGTTAAAAGATTTCATGACTAGAAGGATCACACACTTAATCGAAGAACATAAGAACAAATCAAAGCTATTTAACACCAGAGATCTGGATGTTGAAGTTGCAAGAACACTAGAAGACCCACAAAAGAATAAAGTGCTTATTCCAGATAAAGGAGAAGTATCACCTTCGAGTCTTAGGAAATAATCTCAACAGTGCGAAGTAACTATGCCAAAAGAAGATAAGAATCAAAATGGAAAAAGGAATACCGAGATGAAGCTCACTGGAAAGAAGGCCAGAAAGCTATGTAAGAAGAGAGCTAAGATAGAAAAGTTACAAAAGGTTTCAGAGGGAACTACGTAGAGGGAAAATTTGCAAAACTGGAGCTTCCTCGGGATAACAAAGCAACGTCACATGGCACTTTGCCATGGCGAAGCTATATAGTCGTTGGGAACAACATAACCGTTCAACCGACCCTCTGAATGGGTAGACAGGAAATTATGGTTCGCCACCATATCGTTGGACCATGCCATAACAAACATAACAGAGTTAATGAAGGCTTCTCAACCGCTGCAAGCAATCCGTTGCCAAGT
Organism: Picea engelmannii; assembly: GCA_009831015.1. Classification (NCBI taxonomy): domain Eukaryota; kingdom Viridiplantae; phylum Streptophyta; class Pinopsida; order Pinales; family Pinaceae; genus Picea; species Picea engelmannii. The sequence continues at coordinate 63,957 of ML804903.1, read as the reverse complement.
TATCTATTTATCCCATTGTGCCATGCACCAATAACACTTTTGCTAACTGTTAATCTAAGCCCGTAGACTTGTTGATTTTACACAGTGATCAGTGCGCTATTGCCCTCTATTCCATTACAGTGTCTAAGTTACTCCTTGAACCCAAAGATTTCCAACCCTGAGTGTGTATATTGGACGAGTTCAACGATATAGAGAAAATTGTTGAAGAAGTTTTGATCGACCTCATGACTGAAAGAGTCATGTCGATGTCTGCAGGTATACAAGCTTCATCGACGAGAACAAGGAAAGCCTCTCCGTCGATTGCCCACGGAGCCAGACCATCTTGGCCATCAGCAAAAAAGAGAACCAAGCACAAAGACGACCTTGCAAATGCAAAACTGATTCCAACAATATTTCCTGATTACATCCCACTTCTGGCTGGCGCGGTGAGCTGTGATAGTGTACCAAGAGAATTCGAGTACACCATGGTCACTGCGTACCTCCAGAAGGGCACACACGCAGTTCAAACAGAGTAGGATAAGATCACAGCGTTGAAGTTCAATGACTTCAACCTTCGAGATCGCAAGATCTATGGTATGCTCACCCCGTACAAGTACCTAACCAAAATGAAGGGAAATAATTCAAAGATCATCCCTCAGTCGTGGACGATGAACCTCACACAGTCCACCCTGCTGAATGTCATGAAGATCCCACACTTCAGAAGACACCAGGAATTCAACGCCTGTGTCAAGATGCTATTGTCGTGTTACCATGGCAGCTACTTATGGATAGATCGTCATATTACAGCCGACCCAATGTTGATCCACAGGATCACAGGACTGAGTATGCAAGGACCTGACCCACAAGACTTTTATCCAGGAAAATCCGTAGATCGCGCACTCGCACAGAAGATCAAGGATACATATGGCGACGTTGAGAAGGGAATACGAGGATAAAAGGTAGCTTCCATCCAGATTGGCAGAGTGCGCCTAGCATTTCAACTGATAGCTAGAAAGTTAGTAAGGAAGAACCGAGCTATGCAGGTCACCGACTTTATCGTTGACCTCGCAGGAAAGTGCGCGGAAGGCCTACAAATGAACTGGTCGAAGTACCTAGTTAACCAGTTGGAACTAGATTACCAAGAAGCACAGGATCAGGGTTATGAATTTCATTTCAGTTGGCTCCTGGTCCTCATTGTATTTGTTTCTTGGGAGATGCCGGAAGGAGAGACCTTCCCATACATTGAGCCATTTGAACCGCTTGCCGCGAAGTTCACTACCCTGTGGTATTCACCTGATATGAACAAACAATGGCAGTCGAATGTTGTGTTTCATACATACTACCTCCAGCTAAAGCGAGCCATTGAAGCCGAGTCTCATATGACTCCGAACACCTTACAAAGGTTTCGACCCTTGATGAATTTCAGCGCAGATCGACACTTCATCTACATTACAACGCGAACATATGAACATAAACAGTAGCTCCAGTCATATTATAAACTTACAGAAGAAGACGTTGAGGATATCACTAAGGAATGGTCCGCTGACCTCTTTATCCCCACCAACCCTATAGAGATATCTGATCTTGACAACCCAAAGGACACTCATAAAGAATAGAAGACACCCAAGAAGACTGAGGAGGTCCAAAACTTAAGCAACACCTCAGGGAAGACTCCTTCAGTGTCACCTGATCGAGGGGGTGATGACGAAGTAGAAGCTGAACATAAGCCCAGTGAAGTAACACCACCCAGAGACGAGGTTAACCCCTTAAAGAAGAGGAAGGTTTCCCCCCTGAAACCTTCTTCCTGGAAGAAATCGAAAGACACCCTGACCAAGATGCAGACTGTCCTCACCTCCGATGATTTTGACTTCATCACCGTAGCCCTGACCAACGCTTCACTGGAAATAACAGAGGAACAAGAATCCAAGCGTGAATAAATATATGAGAGAATTGGAGTTGAAATCCAAGGGTTACAACAGGCCCTTCATTCCACTACACCCCTACCATCGAGAGAACCAGAGTTGGGAGATGAGCCAACCCAACTCCCATATAGCAGACTTAGAGCTCCGCACAGTGCCCGAGATCCCACATGATGTAAGGGATCAAAGAGAAGCAACTGCTAGAAGCGCAGTTGAGAGAATAAAATCCCTTGCTATGGAATGTAAGAAAATTACTGATCGCAGTGCCTAGACCTACGAGAAACTCACTGAGAATCCAGAATTGGAGGCACTGGAGTCGCATCTCCAAGAGGCAAAGTATCAAGCCGAAACGATACAAGCGCAGTTGAAGCCCCTGTCAGTTGTCAAAAGAATGAAACAATCCCAAGAGCAACACACCACCCAACAACATATCCACACTATCCAGAGCAAATTTATGGAAGTAACTCAGAGGCTCAAACCTGTACAAGATAATGCCTACCAATTGTTCATGAAGGTCGAAGGCCAAGGAGCAGAACTCGAGCAGGTTGTCATCGCAGTTCAACAATGCCTGGCAGGACCTGTGAACGAGGTAGTCATCCTAGAGTTCGATGAATAGGAGGCCGTAGCACAACAACATGTCGAAGCGGAACTAACTATATTAGAGTGACTCGGGATGAGTCACAGGTGAGTGTTGGGGGCCTGTTGGCCCTTGACCAAGTGTTGGGAGATCTGTTGGGTATGTGTTATATTCTTTGCATGAGTGTGTGTGGGCGCGTCAGATATGACAACTGCGGTCGATGATCCCTCTAGTTGGGTTCTTTGTGTCGTGTGCACTAGGATATTTCCTAGGGGGGTCCTAGGGGGGGGCAGGTATGCCCCCCCCTGGTTACCTGTAGCGTCCCCCAAATTTTTTTTGGGCATTTTTGCTATTTTTAGTGGATTTTGCTATTTTTAGTGGTTTTGTAAATTAATCCCGGATTAAGGGATTAGGGTTTTGTTATCTACAGAATAATTAAAAACATTGTATATATATTGTATGGTGAATGGTGAAATTTGATATAATGAATATAAGAAAGGTTTTCTCGGTTGAGGGTTTCCGGTATAAAATCTCTGTGTACTTTGTGTATGCGCCATTGATTAAATTCTATTTTACTTAAGAATCTATATGCATTGCTTTACTTCACAGGTTTAAAACTTACAAGATCCTTGGTCAAGTTTGACCTATTTTGGGACTTCGACAGCCTGTCGAAGGAGGAGTGCAAGACGAAGTAGAGATTGCGGGATCTAGGCCCTTTTTTGGGTCCTTTTTGGGATTATGTAATGGGTATGGGATGTCGGCCATGTGTTTACCCATGTTTAGGCCTATTTTGTAAAGTATAAATATATGTATAGGCAATGTAAGAAAAGAGCAATTACAAATGGCTAAGTGCTAGATCTATGTGATTAAAGGATTGTAAGTGCTCTGTACATATTGAGTGAGACTTGCAAAGCCACGTGCAAATAATTGTAAGAAGGATTGGTGCTTTACCCTAGCTCGAAGAAGGAGGATTTGGAAGAGTGCGCTTAGATCTCCTGTCTTTTGCGGAGTAGGATTTTGATGCTATGTGCCTATAAGAAGCTTGACAAAGATAATAAAGAAGAAGAGTTGGTGGAAGTAGCCCCAGGGTGGGGGTGAACTATGTATATGTTGTGTTGCTCTGCTTTGTGCAATGTGTTGATGTGTTTATCTCTTTACTTGTTAAGTTCTTAGATATAGATGGATAGATATGTTTATGCTTTGTGCTAACGATGTATATGGATGTTAGATCCGAACTATGTGAACTTGCTTAGTGCTTAAATCTGCTAGATCTAATCTATCTCCTTATGCTAAGTGCTTGATAAGTTAGATTTGAATGAATGCTGCGATGCTATGTTTTATCTGCAGAGTAGATACTAAGTGGAATGATGATGAAATGTAGTTGCTAAGTGCTCTGTTAAGTATTAGAATCACAGATCTATGTCCCAACTAAGGTTGCAGACACTGGAGTTTTGCAATCACCCCTACCTCTACCTCGGGTGAGACTTCATCTGCTTCACAGGTGTTGCTGAAAGGGCCGATAGTTAGGGTTTTGTTGGTGCGCTGTTGTAGCATTGAACCCTGGGTCTACCCCGATGCCAAAAATGTTCAAGTGGAATTGTTGCATGTATGTGGACCACTTATGATGGCATTCATTTTATAACTTTCCTTGTGTCTACATGAATTGCAGAGGCCTATGATCAGTGTGGATAATTGTTTCCTTTCCCATATGTTAGCACTCTGTAAATTTGTTCAGTTGATAAACAAACGACAGAGGTAACCTAAAAATCAAATTTAGAGTTGGATACTAGCCTTCTTAGCTCAGAGAGGGTTCTCTCATGTCACTTGGTGTGTCTTTGTCAATCAATGGCTAGGTTTGTTGTTTTGGGTGGTTTTTATAGATTTGCTGGAAAGGAAAGGGAGGGACACTTAGGGCTATGGAGTCAAAATTATGAAATTGAATGAAAACACTGACTGGCCAGTAGAACTCTCTAGACGATAAAGGCTAAGTGAGGCGATGAATCTGAGTTATAAATTGTAGTTTGCAGAGTGTAAGAAGGAAAAAAAAACAAGTAACTGCATCAGAGCATTAATGAAATGAATTATGAATTAGTTATGAAGAAATTAACACAGTTCAAATTGCTTAAGCTAAGAGCATCACAAGATGAATTATGGGCTTTTAAACTATCTAATTTAAACAAAAGACAGTGTAAATGGATTTAAAGAACACAAGAAATACATACAAGGAGAGAAGACAAAACTCATATCACCACCATTAGAATCTTTTCATAGAGACTTCAAAAGCTTCTGCATATGTATTCAATTCAGCTCCATAAAATTACAATTGAATTATGAACAACTAAAAAGGTGTCCTTGCACTTCTGCCAACATTAATACATTTGAAAATTCTGACATTTATACAATTCGAGTTCCTGAAGTTAGAAACCGATTGCAATAGCTGAACTGAAACGTTTCAGCTTCTAAAATTGATTACAATAATTATAAATGACAGTTTCAGTGTGGGAATCAATTACAATGATTAATCAAAAAAATGTTTCATGAACCACTGCCGATTCCTCTGACTCTTCAGCTTCTTCCTTTGCCACTTGTCCTATTTTGGTCTTTTGTCTGATCTCCCATATTTGGTGACACCTGGGCATTATCTGTTGGTTACTGGAAAACTGCACTTTTTTTTACCCAGCCGCACTATCTCCTTCCATTGCAAGTAAGAAGGGATATCATAATCCATCATTTCTTTGATTAGGATCTCCAGGTCACTGCAAGAGGCATATGTCATGTCTGGTAGTACGATCTTCATTGTTTTGAACTTATTCAAGATCTCAAAATTCGTAAGCAAATATTCAACCAGGGTTGCTCCTTTCAAGTTTTCCTCCAGGTTTTCAAACTTGGAGTGATCCATTTTGCATTGAGCGAGGCGAGAGTTATATTCCTCCTGATCATAAAATTTTCCTTTGCCATCCCAAAATGGTGGGAGGCCTTTGATGAACAACTCTTCAAATAGATCCTTGAATTCCTTTATACTTTGCTCCATCTGTCTGGCCTTAGTTTGAATTGATTTTAGCAGGTTACACTTGGAATTGACCCTCCTGGCCCAAATGATCAATGCAGTCCTATCTTTGACCCCAATGTTCTGAAGCTCTACAATAGGGGTGGATTTTAGCAGGTTTATGGCATTTTGGGTCCACTCTGATGGTTTCTTTGCTAAGGTCTCATTCACAACAGTGCACCTCCTTCTGGCTGTGATGGCCATGCTATCTTTATCATTGATGAAGTTCAAGTACACCCTTAACTTGGCAGCTTCAACTGCAATACAATCCCAGATGATGTGCTTGGCTCCCTGTAACAGTCCTTTGCCTCTCAACCTTGTTTTCAGCTTGTCTACCCTTTCATTCAAAACTTGATTCTCCCTTTGAAATTGAGCCATCCTCTCATCTTTTGTTTTCGTTTCTAGCTTCAATTTCTCTATGTCTTCCTTTAGCCCTTTGATTTTTCCCATGTTCAAGTTAACTTGTGACATAGCCTGGACAATTCCTTCAGTGCTTGGCCCAACTTCTGTAGTAGAAGGTACAACTACAACCATGTTTGGTAATTTTGTCTGTCCTTGTGACCAATTCACTTTTTCTTGCTCTAGTTGTAATACCTTGGCCTTGTAATTCAATGCCTCTAGTCGAAATGCCTCCTTTTCCTGTTGGTTGTGCCAATTTTTAAGATCCCCTCAAATTTGTTAGGATCTATCTTTATCCCCTCTTTTGAAATAATATGATTCAACAACTTCCCTTCTTCCATGCCAAAATTTCACTTCTTGGGGTTCAGTGAAATGCCAAACTTTCTACAATTCTGAAAAGCCCTTTTTAAATACTTGAGATGTTCTTCATCAGAAAATGAATACACAGTGATATCATCTAAGTTAATAACAATAAATTTGTCTTTCTCATCATCAAAATCTATGTCAATATCCCTTTGAAATGTTTCCCCTGCATTCATGAACCCAAAAGGCATCTTGGCATACATGAAGGTACCCAACGATGTTGTGAATGCTGTCTTTTCCTGATCATTAAGGTGCACTATGATCTGATTGTACCCAAATAAACCATCCAACATTGACATCTTCTGAGAACCTACAACTTTCTGTAGAATGTGATACATCTTAGGCAGTGGGTAGTTATCCTTGAAAGACACCCTGTTCAGGTTTTTGAAGTCCACACACAACCAGATTTCTCCACTATTCTTTCTGACATGCACCAGATTTGCCACCCATTTAGAAAACCTCAAAGATATTATGATCTTTGATTCAAACAACTTCTTTAGCTCTTTCTCAATCAAGGGCATCATCAAAGGATTTTTCCTTCTTAATTTTTGTTTGAAAGGTTTATGATCTTCTTTGATTGGGATCACACGCTGAATTATCTTGGTGTCATAAACTTTCAGATCTTCATAACTCCAAGAAAAAACATTGAGGAATTATTTCATTAAATTGATATATATTTGCTTGACTTCTGGGCTAAGTGTTTTGGACAGCTTAATGATCTTGGGATCTTCCTGAGTCCCAATGTTGCAATCTTCAACATCCCCTTCATTTACTGTAATTTTTGGACTTCTGACCACATCATTGTTATCAAAAAGTTTCTCCAATGGGACCAGGACTTTGGGAACGATGTTACTTTTCAACTGCATTATATCTCTACCAACAATCTGATTTTTGAAGTAACCATCCTTTGCGAACACAACTGCATCTATCTCTTCATCACAATATTCTTCATCAATATTTAAATTCTCAAATCCATCTTCCATTTTGAGGAAAATTTCTATTTGTTTATCATCTTCAAAAACCTGCCAGTACTTAATATTATCAGGCACTGTTGATCTATGCTTGATCTCAACTTCATATCCCCTGCTAGGAAATATTGGAATTTTGAAAAGTGAAGCTGAAGTAGCAAGGGCATCAACAATCTGATTCTGACCCCTTGGAATCGGTGAGAGGCTATATTCTGAAAATTCCTCAAGAAGGTCAAGCACTGTATTCTTGTATGCTCTTAATATGGGGTGGTTTGCTTGATATATTCCCTTTACCTGATTTATGATCAAATCATAATCCCCATGAACAACTATCCTCTTAGCACCCATTTCTTTTAAAGCCTTCAATACTAACACCAATGCCTCATATTCAACCATGTTGTTTGTGCAATCAAAAGCAAGCTTATAAGAGCACAATTTTGTAGCCAATCTGGGGGGATTAATTCACACACCAGCTCCCACCCCCTCTCTGCTAACAACTCCATCAAAGCTCATGCTCTACATCTCATTTTCTGCATAGTCCTTTTGTTCTGAAATTTTCTCAATATGTTGATCAGATTTGTCTTTGACGACCATATCAATCTCTAGCCCTTTCTCTTCAAAACACAAATCATTGAAGAAAATGGAATAACCCAACTCAGTCTCCACATAGTAGATGGGATGGTTGTTCGGATGGGCCTTGTTACTGACCATGTATTTGAGCAAAACCTCCTTGTACAATCTCCTATATTGACCAAAGACAAGGATGGTGGCGTATGACATATCCATCTGTAGAGTTCCCTTCAAGTTTGCAACCCATGACCTAGATAACAACATGCCAAACTTGGGAGGGATATCAAAAATCACTACATCCATGACCATATTCTTAGCTGGAATTTGAGACAAAGACACCACCGGATCTTTGATTAGGCCTAGGCATTTCACCTTCCTTGAATCAAAGGAGAAAAGATCTTTGTAAGGCCTTGTGATGTCAAAGCCCAATTGGTCCATGACCACCTTGGGCATCAGGTTATGGGATGCTCCTGAATCCAACATGGCATTGTGCATAGTCATATCATGGATATTCAGGTTGATATAGAAAGGGGGGGACCTCTTCAGCATCACTATTTTCCTCTACACATGGGCCAAATAAGATGGCAGGATGATCATCTTGTATGTTCAAAGTGTTAGAAGTGTGTTCCATCTTGAGAATCTTGATGATCTGATTTCTATATTCACTGTTCTTGATCAATTCATTGAGTGGTACAAAGATTTTAATCTCGGCCATCTCACTTTCAAAATTAAAAGAGGATGAGGTTTTCTCTATTTCTTTGATGACTATCTCCTTTCTTGTTTCAGGTACCTTTTTCTGGGATTCTTCCTTCTTCTTTCATTTGTCCACACCATCTTTTGTAGAAGAGTTCTTTTTAGGCTAACTTGAAGAAGGTATGCTATTCTGAGCTTCTTTGGCAGGATCTCCCTTTGGATGGTTTGCAGGCACCTTCTGGTTTCAAAGGTTATATTGTCTCTAGAATTGCATGATGGCATTCTATAGCCCTGTTTGGTAATCTTATATTTCTACTAACAACCTTTCATCATTTTCCTGCATGAATATTTCATTATCATCCATGAACTAGTCATGTTCTTCTTTATTTAAAAATACCTTTGTCTCATCACCATCAAAACAATGCATGCTTTCTTCAAAATTTTCATCATAATTCTCATTTACAAAATTATTTTGAAAATGAGGTCTTATTTGTTGTTCCCCCTGATTCCTCTGATCTCTTTGTCTGATTTGTGGGACTTCTGGTCTTCTCTGATTCCTGGGTGGAACATCATCCTGTTCTCTGGTGTTAGGCTTATTATCTAAAGCCATCCTCTCCATCATGTTCTCCATAGTTTTCATGATCGTTTCAAACCTTTTTTCTGATGTTTGTGAGGTTGAAGGCTGTGCCTTATCTTGGACTTTGTTCATGTCCATGTCAGAGTTAGATTTGATCTTTCCCGAGGCCATTACATTTTCTTCCACTTCTATTGCATCATTCATCATGTCATATAATGAAGTAGATCTTATCTCCCTCAACAACAAAGAAAAATCACTTTCAAAGGAATCAACATATCTGAGTTGAGCAACTTTAGGAGGGGGTTTTGCCTCAGTAGGAATTAGATTATAGAGCTTCACAAATCTGGCTGAAAACTCCTGCATTGTTTCGTTAGGTGACCTCCTCATATTGTTATAATGGGTTAACAACTGGAGGGGGTTTTCTTGTCACCCCACTTTGCAAGAAAACTAGTTTCAAAGGCTTCAAAATTTATGATACTAGCTGTTGGGAGAGCTCTGAACCACTTTTTGACTTCTCCTGCAAGACTTTGTGAAAACAACCTCATTTTTGCATCCTCAAAATCTACTTCTTCTAAGTCTATAAAACCATTGAACCAATCTAGATGCTTTTGGGCTTACACACTGCCTTCAACATCATACAACTTAATCCTTAGATTATACTCCTGGGGTAAGTCATGTAACTAAGAAGACAATACAAGAGGGGAAAACCTAGCTGCCATGGTTGTTGTGAGGACTTGAAGTGGTTGTTGGTTCTGAGTATGGATCACAATAGGTTTGGTAGAGGCAGCTAAAATTAAATCTTGGAACCTCTTCTTATCAAAGATGACTTCGCTCAAACAAGATTCAGATTTAGTTCTGAACAGGGTTTGCTTAAATTTCACATCAAACTCAAGATCTTCAATGCTTTTTACTCCATATTTGGGCAAGGATAGATATATGTCTAAGTGCAAAGTTGGGCTTATTTTCCTTTCTTTTCTTTTGTGTACAATTTTCTCAGGATCAGACACATGGATTGTTGCTTCTGGGTCTGGGTTTCTCCTGGTGTGAATTCTCTTGCGAGCCAAGATTCCTAGCTCAAACTACTTTGTGCTACTGGTCTCTTGGTAATGGAGTCGCGAGGGTAAATTTAGTCTTAGCCAATAAGGTGTTTGATTCACTGTCACCCTCAGGAATCAAATCTGAAGCTTTAAGTCATTTTTTTCCCAGGGAAGATTTCACTTTCGATCCCCGATAACGACACCAGAATGTTAGCATTCTGTAAATTTGTTCGGCTGATAAACAAATGACAGAGGTAACCTACAAACCACTTTGTTTTACCTAACCACACTATCTCCTTCCATTGAAAGTCAGAAGGGATATCATAATCCATCATTTCTTTGATTAGGATCTCCAGGTCAATGCAAGAGGCATATGTCATGACTGGTAGTCCAATCTTCACTGTTTTGAACTGATTCAAGATCTCAAAATCTGTAATCAAATATTCAACCAAGGTTGCTCCTTTCAAGTTTTCCTCCAGGTTTTAAAACTTGGAGTGATCCATTCTGCATTGAGCGAGGTGAGAGTTATATTCCTCATGATTATAAAATTTTCCTTTTCCATCTAAAAATGGTGGGAGGCCTTTGATGAACAACTCTTCAAACATATCCTTGAATTCATGTATACTTTGCTCCATATGTATGGCCTTAGTTTGAACTGAGTTTAGTAGGTTATGCTTGGAAATGATCCTCCTGGCCCAGATGATCAATGTAGTCCTATCTTTGACCCCAATGGTTTGAAGCTCTATAGTAAGAATGGAGTTTAGCAGGTTTATGACATTTTGGGCCCACTCTGATGGTTTCTTTGCTAAGGTCTCATTCACAACAGTGCACCTGCTTCTAGCTATGATGGCCATGCTATCTTTATCATTGATGAAGTTCAATTATACCCTAAACTTGGAAGCTTCGGTTGCAATATAATCCCAGATGATGTGCTTGGATCCCTTTATCCCTTTGATTTCAACTTGTCTATCCTTTCCTGAAAATCTTGATTCTCCCTTATCCCTGAACTTGTCTTCCTTTATCCCTTTGATTTCTCCCACCTTCACGCTAACTTGTGACATAGCCTGGACAAGTCCTTCAGTGCCTGGCCCAACTTCTGCAGTAGAAGGTAGAAATACAATCATGTTTGGTAAACATGTCTGTCCTTGTGAACAATTCACTTTTTCTTGCTCTAGTTGTAATACCTTGGCCTTGTAGTTCAACGCCTCTTGTCAAAATGCCTCCTTTTCTTGTTCTAGAGCAACTAGTTCTGCTGTTTGTGGATGTTCTGTGGCAGACATTTTTAGTTTCTTCTTCAAGCTTTGAATCAACTTGTCCTTTTCATCTAAGGAGGATTTCACTCCTCGAGGGCCTTCAGATTTTAGCCTCTTGACCTGAGTTTGCCAAGCTCTATTGGATGCTTTTTCTTGCCTCAACTGCCCTTCCAACTTTATTGCATAAGTTGACAGCTTTGAATTCTTCAGATTTAGGCCCTAGTAATCTGAATACAACATATCACTGGTATTCCTGTGGAATTTCACCTTGTCTGGAGCACTGATGTTGTCATATTTTAGCTTTATCTCAGACACTTTATCTTCATCTACAACTGCTATATTAAATGTCCTCTTCTCTATATCTCTTACTGTGAACATAGAAGACTTATGCTGAGAAATATTTTCTACCTCAGGGATTAACTCCCTCATTTCACCCATAGCCAAGTTTCCTTTCTCAGCATATTGCTTTGCCAAATCCTCTTTAGATTTATAGGCTGCTCCAGATGCCTTATCAAAGATGTGCTTTTTACTGCTGAAATTTCTTGAGATGCCTTCACTTTGGAGCTTGATTCCTTTCCCAACTTCTACAGTGTTGGTGCCACTCTCCACCATATCCATATTCACTTCTTCTTCTTTAGGCTCTTCCTCTTCTAGATCCACTATCTATGGGGATTGTGTGATCTTCATCTTCTAAGGGGCAGTCTACTGACTACTGGTGCCCAGGGTCTCTGAACTACTTCTCTTGATGTAAACACTTACTTGGGGACTTTAACTATCAACTTTTGGGGAGTTTGTTGTGTTTGAGTCTGTTGCAGGGTTGCCTCCACTTGCTGTGTTTGAGATGGTTGCAAGATTTCTTCTATATCATCACAGACATCTAGATTTGCCAATTTATCAAAACCCTCAACATGTTCATGCTCATAGGGGGCTTGTTTGTTCATCAGTCTTCTCTTGGATATGATCTGATGTGGATCGTATCTTCTTCCCTGTAGATGTGAAAAACCAAAATCTTTGATCTTTTCTTGAACTTGAGATAAGCATGATCTTGTCTTGACAATGAAGGGTCCAATGATGAAAGGAAATTTGAGGTTGGATGCCTTGTGTAATTTCAGGAAGTGCTTTGTCTCTTATATGATTCTTTGCCTGATGAACTCAAGGGCAAAGACTCTGGGTGTCAGAAAAATAGGCAAAAAATAGGGGGATTCATGACAACCATAAACCCATATCACTGTTGAATGCATGAACATTACCCAGTCCCCCATTTCATTTTCTGGATTTAGCTGTAAATAACTTCTCATGTCATCCAAGACTCTTGGTAGGCTGGTGTTGAAGATCAAGTTGTAAACCCTGGACATGACCTTATGAACAATATGATCCTTTTACATTCAGTTGATATGAATGTTGCTTAAGGGAACTCTCTCTTATTTGTTTCCAGAAAAATCTTCAGTAAGTATGTGTAATATCTGAAATGTCTTAGTGACTGAAAATTCACTAGTTGTTTGTGGATACTATAAACTATGAATTCATAGAAGTTGATACAGACTGACTGACTGGAAAAATTCCAACAAAAAACCAAACATAACCTCGACCACATGCTTATCATTATCTAGACCTAAAATTTGACTTAGTATGGAACAGACCCATTGGACTTCAATAACCATGACGTTAACACTCATTGGTAGGGACAAACTTCTGGAAAGATGATTTGGTTTGACAATTGTTTGTAAGAATAGGTCTTTGACTTATGAGGGACATTCCCTGTAAACCATAATTAGCTTTTCTTCTTCAAACAATTCAGACACTATGGAGAAGGACTCTGGTATGCCGAGTGTGCCTCGAATTGACAGACTCTCTACCCTACACAAGACTTCGAACCCCTGTTTATTGACAACAACTTTTTCTTCCTATGAATATTGCTCTGCGCAACAACCCATGAATTTGGGGAAAGGGAACGCGACCTCGACAACGTAAGGGGCTATAGTGGCTTGTACTGTTTCAAGGAAGGGTATCTGCTTCCCTACATTATCAGACATATTAGCTTTGGACATAGACATGGTTGAAATGGTGATTTCAGTGTCGAAAACATTTGAATCTCGGTCAATTAGGGCTTCTTCGTTTGACATAAGGTCTTGCTCTACTACTGACATAATGATAGGGTCCATAGCGACGAATAAAAATACCTGCAAATGAGTAGAAAAGGCGTGATATTGGTGTGCTGTTGAGCTTCAGTTTGAATGGAGTGATCACGCCAACTTTGAATGTTCTAGTATTTGAAAAAATAATAAAATAACGACGAGCGCCCCCTTTATATACTTTCCCGATTTCAGGGGTGAGAGTGAGTGGTTTGGGGCAACCCGCTTATCGTCTCGAAATGCACCTAGTGGTGCCATGTGGTCCCGACCCGAAACTGTGGTTTACTTTTTGGCCCACTTTAGGGAATTATCCTCCGTGCAAGTCCTCCCCCCGAAATGATCCCCGACCGTTGATCTGTAACACCTGCGATCTGTGACCTCTCGGGTCCCATCAAATCCACACTACCGCTAGATTTAGCCTCCTTATGATAGACTTGAACCTGCCCTCACATCAGTTTAGCTCTGCGCTAAGTTTTAAAAACAAGATTTCACACAAAATTTTTTATGGTGATAACACCATAATACAATTCTGCCTTTGTCAACATGCATGCACGATGGAGTACATATCTTTGTCATAGGTGGGATATCCGTGAACAACATCAAATAGTGTTTCACTGTGATAGGCCATCATATGTCCCTGCTGAGTGAGGACTGTACCGATAGCATAGTGAGAGGCATATGTCTCAATCTCAAATGGTTGTTGCAGGTCTGGTAGCGTGAGGACTAGTGCAAAGCAGAGGCAATGTTTCATATCCTAGAATTATTTTTTCTACGATTTGGACCAGGAAAACTCATATTTAGCTCCACCCTTGGTCACCATACTTAAGGACCAAATGATACGAGAGAATCCCAACACAAACTAGCGGTAGAAGTTGGCGAGGCCTAAGAAGATGTAGAGCTCTATCATAGTCTCTAGGGCTGGGTAGTCACAGATGACTTGGATCTTGGTTGGGTCCACATGCACCTAATGTTCATCCACAATGTATCCCAAGTATTCAATTCGTTGCATGCAGAATGAACATTTCTCTAGATTGGTGTATAGCTTGTGTTTCCACAAGGTGCTCAAGGCCTGTTAGATCTATTGCAGATGTTATGCCCAGGTCTGACTGAATATGAGGATGTCATCCAAATATATGACCACAAAGGAGTTTGTGAGCAACCATAAGATATCATCCATCATCCTCATGAATTTCATTGGAGCATTAGTCAAGCCAAAAGGCATGACCAACCATTCAAAAAGGCCTTCTTTAGATTTGAAGTTTGTTTTCCATACATCGGTTTGTTCTATCACAACTTGGTGGTAGTCTGACTTCAGATCAATCTTAGAATTTGGCACCCTTAAGTTAATCGAGAAGATCATCAATGCGGGGGATCAGGTATAGGTTCTTGACAATGATCTTGTTTAGGTCTCTATAATTAGTACAAAGTTGACATGTTCCATCCTTCTTTTGTACCAACACAATTGGGCTCCCAAAAGGTGAGGAGCTTGGTTGAATGTGGCCCTTGTGGATGAGCTCATGAGTCTAACACTTTATTTCCTCATTTCCCAAAAGGGAGGACTTGTATATTAAATTATTGGGTAGGGGCGCTCTAGGTATCAAGTCAATGGAATGTTTGACCTGACAGTGTAGAGACACCCCTATAGGTGAAGTGAATATATCTCTATATTATGCTACAACCTTGTCCACTTTCTTCTGTTGTGTAGAGAGATCATATGTAGGGCTTGTGGAAGACGTAGTGACCTTTTGTTCACCTTCTGAATGGACCATGTAAAGGAAAAACTTTGCAATCTGGGAGATCACCTTCTAACACTATTTTGTTAAGATTTGTGAAATTGCAGTAGTCAGAACTACCTCTGATACCCTGTAGGGATGACCTCCCCATGCAATAATGACACTACACGGTCAGGACTCATAAACAACATGACACTTCCACATATAAGGTATTCCTAAAATAACATCACAAACTTCAAGTTGGGTAACATCACACAATACCTCATCTTTGAAGGGCTTGATGTCATAGGACATGCGACATTGCTGGCTGACATGAATGTATCGTCCTTGGCTCAACCAACCAATGGTGTATGGATGAGGGTGTGCCATTGTCAACATCTTCATTCTCTTAATGACCTCAGCTAATATCATGTTCTTCTAGCTCCCACTGTCAACAATGAAATGTAGTGGGGTCCCCTTCACCGACATATGTGAATGGAAGAGGTGTTCCCCCTCCTCAAGCTCCTTTAAATCGCCTGGTTGGATCTTTGTGGTTGCGATGGTAGCACTGGGTTTTGAATCAATGATTTGCTTTCCCTGTTCTAAATCAAATTCCAAGTTAGGGTCCGACTCCTTTTCTTTAAGCTCGACCAACAATGCCTGTTTCGAGCGACATTCATTAGTGTTGTGCCAAGGGTGGAACTCACACCACTTTATAGTGTCCTTCTTTGTCTTCCCGTTACCACTCTTTGGCTTAGATAGGTTGTCTTGAGGTTGGATTTCATTTCTCTATCCCTTGTTCTTTGATTTAGGGTTTCCTTTACCATACTTATGTTGTTGCAGATTTGCATTCCCAAACTCTTTCTTATTCCATTGCTTAAATTTCTACTCGATTTTGATAACATATCGATAAGTGGCTCCCAGTGAGGAGATGTCCAATAAATCTAACTTTGTTTGGATGCACTTGTGTAGGCTACTGCGGTAATTCAAAAAAATGTGCTGCTCGAAGTCTTTGATACCCAACTTTGAGCTCAAGGTATGGAAGATGTTGGTGTACTCTGGCACCATCCGGTCTCTCTCCTAATGCAGAGTCATCCATCTTGTATATTGGTCATCATAGTTTCCAACATGGTAGAATTTATGCTTGAGGGCATCAAAAAAGGTCACCGAATGTCATAGATTCATCTTTGTTGTGTCTCTCCAAATAACGTTCCCACCAATATTTGACACGGGAGAGGGATTTATGGAGCAGGAAGGTGGATTTTTCAATGTCGATTTTTTTTTAAACAAAGTAATAACCCTCTAACACATTTAACCATTTCTTCAAAGCATCTGCATCTATTTGGCCTTCAAATAAAGGGATATCAAAGTTAACTTGTACCTTGAAGGGTCTTAGACCTTCAAAATGGTTGCTTGCTTAAGGTGCCTCGCCCATTGTCGGTAGTTGTCTAAAGATCTGGGTGAAGTTGTCCATCATCTCGTTCCTCTTTCGTGTGAGGGATTCCTAGAGAAACATCCTGATAGTATGTCCTACTTTTTCATCTCTCTTTTCCTCTGCCCTGGGAGGCTACTTGGGCTGGCGATAGTGGTAGTCCCCAAGTGAAACTAGCTTGAGACCCACTCTACCGTAATCTTGTCGGGGACATGCACCGAGAAATAACAAGGAGAAGATTGCTCTAACACCACTGATCTATATTATGTTGATAATGAAATAGAACACATACATAAATATAGAGAGTGCAACAATATGATGAAACCTAAATTCTCTCAATGAATAAAATAGTAGAGTACCTTAAAACATAAACTAGCAAGAATGGTGGTAGCTTATCTTTGAAGAGAAAGAGAAGTCGGCTACGCTCATTTGCAAATCTGATTACAAAGATGCAAAAGAAGGACTATTATCATGAAGCCTAAAAAACAAAGAGGAAAAAACCCTAAACATCAAAACCCTAACCCTAGAAGATAAAACACCAAAAGTATTGTGGGCCCCGAGGTGGTTTGTTCATACATCAACTTCCAGGGGGCACAACTTTTGCATACGATCTCCATTTAGGGTGCACGATCTCTCGTTGGAAAGAACTATCCAAGGATTACAAATTTTGGATGGGGCCAAGGCATGTTGTTGGCAACCCATGGCCCCTGATTGTTAAAAAAACACCGTTTAGGGCCTCAAAATGACCTCGAAAATTTAGGACCCAAAAAACCATAGAAAAGATGCAAAGAAGATAGAGAAATGTTGATCTTGTGGAAGAGATGGGTGGCCACTGATATCCACCTGGATCAAAGAGACAAGGAGAGGAAGATGACATGTCGTCACCATTGGTATTCTACATGCAATAACATGTTGAGTTGTCCATTGGCACTAATATGCCCACATTATTTGTAACTATGTCTATGACAAGGGTGTTTATGACAATATATTTGTGTGATTAAACTTTGAAACAATGCAACCAATTTACAATGCCAAAACTACACAACTATGAATGTTAGCACATCTACAAACCAATGAAAATTTGCTACTTTAATCCTCATCAAATTACCCATTGTAAAGTGAATCATGTGCTAATGGTTTTGTACTATGTCATGGTGAGTCTAACAGAGAAACGAAATATGTGCACCTACACCCAAACAACTTCTTGGGTGAACCTCTCTTTAGTGTGACTCCTCCAATCATGGACTTTTCCAATCTCTAAGTCACTACTTCTAGGATCGAAACCTCCCCACTTAGGAATTATTGGTCTCCAATAATTGTTATGACAAATGGGGAAAAATTGCTTAAATACAATGATCTAAGGTGTACCACTTGTCAATTTGGATAAACTATCCTTTCAATGCAAATTGATTATCTAAAATGGATCTATTGTTCATAAGGTTGTTCCCTTCTCTCAAAAGGTCTTAATGTTTGGGCATAATGTGCAAGAACACCTTCCTATGCCAATCTAGGATTTTGAGCTAGTCCTCAAGGTAGGGTGGGTTACCCTCACCTATCTTGAAGTTATTATCCTCATATGTTCCAGAAGAACAACTTTTTCTATAAAGTTTCGACTAGATTTAGTGCAAAGACAAATTGGTGCATGTAAATAGTCCCTACAACTATGAAGATTTTGTTTGTATAATAAGGGGTGAAAGGGCAAAAATGATTGAAGACTATTAAAAGTAAAACTTATCAACCCAATATAGAAGGGCACTTAATCATGATTCTATTTCCATAAGACAAAATATAGAAGAAAATGAGCATGCATCATAATGGGAGGAGTAACACTACTTTCTCATTTAACAAGTTCATTAAATTGCAAATCAGATGGTCAAGACAAGCGTAGATTCATTGACTCATTCAACATAGATATAACACAAAATATGAAAGAACACATGCATATATTGCTTTATTATTTTTATTTCACCAGTGACAATGTGCTTCAGTCCCAATTACACAAAAAAATCGACAGTTCTTTGAATGACAACGAAGGCATTGTTGACTCAATTTTTTGTCACCTATATTAAAAGCTCACAAATTATTGTGAAGCCTATGATTATAACTACTATATAACTAATAGGTGGGGTCCCCAAGGGTTAAATGCAAAAGAATTGGTCTCCAAAGCTTTTCCTCAACATAATACTTTTCGGTTTTGTCCTCTACAATCATTGATTCATGGTTATTATGGTCTTACATATGGTTAATATGGTTTAATGACAGTTTTGATGATTTCTAGAAGCATTCTTGTTCAAAAATTCAAATGTACTTGCAAATGAGCAACACATGTATAAAAGCATTGAGTCATGCAAGCATTACACACTATGATTGTTCTATCTACAATATTGCAAGCTACATATTATGATGGTTGTTAAGGTCTACTTGTGTTATGAGCTCTAACTTGGTATATGACCATCATGTATATCAAATATAATGAGCAACACATGTATAAAAGCATTGAGTCATGCAAGCATTACACGCTATGATTGTTCTATCTACAATATTGCAAGCTACATATTATGATGGTTGTTAAGGTCTGCTTGTGTTATGAGCTCTAACTTGGTATATGACCATCATGTATATCAATACAATATTGCAAGCTACATATTATGATGGTTGTTAAGGTCTGCTTGTGTTATGAGCTCTAACTTGGTATATGACCATCATGTATATCAAATATTTGGTTGCATGGTATAAAATGTTATATTTATTTTTGGGTTTTATGACTCAAATACTCATTAGAATTGACACCTCGTATGGAATTATATGGTTCTTACCCATATATGAATCTCATTAGTTTTATATGGTGTTAAAGTTCTTGGGTTTTGATTCAAATTTTATAATACCTCACATTGAATGCATTTGATACATGACATAGGTATGAGGTATGTAATATGTGACTTGTTGGTATTTGATCACTAGCTACATATTATATACAATTGCAAATTTTGGTGCATATCACATGTGGTTTATAAGTTTATAGCATGATTTATTTTGGAGTTATTAGCAGTGGGATCGAGGTTTATTTGATTTGATGCATAGACAAGTACACATGCTATGATGGTTTTTGGATTGATGACATGGAATGTGTGTTAATGGAATATTGGTTGAATATTGGTTGGAAACATCGTTGAAGCTAACATGCATTGAAAGCGACGAGACGTGGGTAATTACTCCACAATCTCACGCCATATCACTCTCAATTCACCTTGGATTTCAGTCATTTTTGTTGTTGGAGATTGAAAGAATGAGCCATGAGCTCTGTTGGTGTACACCCTCGCACCTGGCAGTTTTGGTAACGAACTTGGCTTTCAATCCTGGTTTAAAGGGAATTATTGTACCAGGTATGACCCAGGTATGACCCCTCAGTCTATTCAACATATTTTACTACAAGTTTGTCTCAAGTCTAGTTGTAATTGGCTCTGGTATATCGTGATTATGTTGCATAAATGTCTCCTTTATCCCTTCTTTACCGTTTCTTGAAAGGAAAAGAAAAAAATATGCTTGTTTGCAAAAAATAGTGATTGCTTTGTTTGCGTCATCCATTTTCACATTTTACATATTAGTTCATAAAGAAAAGAAGGATTGTGGGCAGTTCATGGTTTGCAATCCAGGTTCGAACATCCAGGTTTTTCATTTCGGAATGTATAAAGGGTTTCCTTAAAAAAATTGAACTTTGAACTGCACCCCCTCACTATATATTACTTGCATGTTTTTGGGGCTTGTCTAGAATTCCATTCCGATGTAAATGCATATTCTTGACAAGGAATCTAGAATCAATGGTCGTTTTGGGATCACAGAATTGTTATACATGCGAACTCTTCAACATTCTGCTTCCCTCCTGGATTATTGGGTTTAAGAGAAGTGATGGTTTTTGTAACCCTAACTCGATAATGAGCTCGAAATCTCCAAGATCGGATTGCTTAGTCGCATGTTCTTATCTTCTTTTCGTTTTGATTGTCAACATCTCATGGCTTAGAATTGCGAGCACTTTGGAAAATATTTTACATATTGAAGACTTCATTTCTGACCTCGAATCACATATGGAAACCGTGGGTTTCAAAATCCTTCTCTACAGACAATAGATTATGAGATTTGAACCCAGAATTTTCAAACTCATGCACATAATATATTTTCCAGTCGAGTTGTGGTTCCTCTTATGACTGTCCACAATCTGTTGATATTTTGGTTGAAGTCTTGTACAAGTAATAGTATGGGATTTCGTTGACGAATTTTTCATTTGATTTGAATTGATATATGTTTAAAAGAAGGAAATATTGACAATTGGTTTCATTGTGGTTCAAGTTTGAGTATGACAATTTTGAAAATGGTTTTTAAATTCACTTTTGTGACTGCAAGCTACAGTTTTGAACTAGGGTTTTTCATATTCAAATACTTGATGTCACTGCCAGGTCAGCCATGGATTTTCATGTTTCATTCCTTCGACCTATTGCATCCTCAAGAGAAAGTTTGGTTGGGTTTAAACTACATATGTATGCAATACTAGTGTATTCTATTAAGTGATTAACATAGTCAATTGGTTGGAGATTAGTTTAAATGGATTTAATTGGATATAACTTTGGGTATTGTAGGACCTTCTTCTATAGCTCAATTTTGATTAAAAGATTTATTCTGAACATAGGAATTATAAAGAGAAATATTATGCATATGGTTGCTCACAATGACTTGAATTCTCGGTGAAATATAATAATGGAAAAGTAAAAGGATTGTTACATAGACTCATTATTCCTTCATTATTTCCACTTTTCATAAACTATTCTCTTAAATCTCGTTCATTTATTTCATGTTTTCATTCTCATACTGTCTATGTAATTAAGTTAAAATATACACCAAAGATAGTATATTTTGGGATATATAACTCGTAATTTCAAAGGACAATATTTGTTATGACATATATAAATGATGAGATGAGGCTTGATATTACTTTGGAGTCGTTGATTTGATTTGGTTAAATCAGAGACATTAACGATATCTTTGGATTGATGATATTTGTGACTTAAATGATATTGATTGTTATATAAACTCACTATGCCTCATTGATTTCATTTTACATAAGATTTTCCTTCAAGTCACATTCATATACAATATCTGTTTCAATTCTTTCCCTATCTATTTAACTAAGATGAAATATACCAAAAGAGGCATGGATGTTTGATAAGGAAGAAATTTATTACAACATAAATGGGTCATTGGGTCATTGAAAGACTTAAGGAATTGTTCTAGGTGATTGATATGATGATGAACACTTGGAGACATATTTTGAAATTAAATGTGGGCAACTTTATGTATGAAATGGTGATCAATGTGTATGGATCAGACTTGGGTGTTGTCAGTTGATTGATTTTGGAGTTATATTTTTGTCACTATTTCCATTTCCCCCCTTCATATCCCATTTGTGTTGCATGGTCATGTTATGTCAAAGCTAATTTAATCATTTAGACAACTTGTATTAGATGTCTTATCTTACTATTGTTTTATACTTGTGCTAATTGGATTATTATGGTTATAGATGAGCTTCTTCATCAGAGGTACAAACATAGGAGGAAATAGAGGAGGAAGAGGCAGAATGACTAACACTTTCTAGTAGCCTAGGGGACATAAAAAACCAATGTTCTCTATTCATTTTGACATTGAATTTGATGAGTTCCAACAGTTGATCCAAATAGGGCACTTGAACCTTGGTGGTTAGCAAGCCTTCCCACAACCCCAAGCAAGCCCAAATGCTATCTTGTAGCCTAACCCTAGAATTGTGAACGTCCCTGAGTCTCCTATGCAACCTAACATTGAAGGATGGGGGAATTTATTTGTTAATCCTTCTTCAGGTGCAAATCTGTAGCCTATGACTCCCCCTCCTCCACCAATTCATACTATTGTTGCTAGTGCATCTATTCCTTTACCACCGGTTCAACCAGTATTATTTGTTCACACAACAACTACACATGAGTTCATGCCTCCTCCTCCTCCTCCAAAGGATCATAAAACCACACCACATTGCTCTCATATTGACAAAGGAAAGAAAACCATTACTTCTACCATCATGGCCATGTTATCCCCAACTTATAGGGATAACTAAAAAGACGATATCTCGAGGCCCTTAGGTTGCATACATGGAGTACCGAGAGACTGTTTGACCAACAATCTCCACTTGCACAAACATAGACCCAACTCACCACCATAGCTCCAGGTTCATCATGACATTATCCACCACATCAAATGGCCTCCAGAAGACATTGGGTCTTGCTCCATGAGGTACAAGCCAGGTATTATGGTGAGTTTCATTTCAATATTTGAGGCATTTGAGTTTGTTGCATCTATTACTGCTTTTGATTATGTAGCGTTTGCTTGGACATTATGCTCTTTTCCCTGTTTCACATTGGTGGTTTACATTGCACCCTAGTAAGTGGGTCACCCTTAGGGATATGTTTGCTACTGGGAGGTCCTCTTGACAAGTCATCGTGCCATTATCAACCATACTTGTCACTTTCCACACTTCATCCCCTCATATACTCACTTTTTTGGATTTTCGGGTGTACTGACCCAAGAAGGGGTTGTCTCTCATTTCACGGGAAGAAGGGGCTGAAGGCCCAAAGGCTTGTAGCTAGAAAAAAATAAAATCCAATCATTAACCTTCTAGATGCTCGCCCAGGGATCCAGAGGACAATGAAATGTCTTTCATAATAAACCGATGGGACCCGTAAAATAATAACTAATAACAAAATGCCAACCAGGGTGGAGCATGTGTGGGCATTGTTTTTATTGCTTAGGTAGAAGCCCCACACATGTTTTCAACTTGGGGAAGCATGATGTGACTAGGGTAGAGTCAAGGTGGGCACACTTTTTCATTCTTAGGTAGAACACCCACCTTGTCTTCAACCTGGAAACATCCTAAAAGAATAAAAGGCAATAAGTGGGCTTGGAAGAAGGTTGCATTGAAAACAAAGGTGCAACACACCCTCTACAAAGGCACCCATAAATGAGACACTACAACCCCTTGTATGTCATGAACCCCATGCCCAAAATTATTCCCCTCATCCATGGCATCTCATCCACATGACTTAGAAGGAGGTCCCCTCGGGAAACACCCCTAAACTTGAGGTACGATTCACCGAATAGGTTATTTTGTCAACCCTCCCATACCTAAACTTGGCAAATTGCATAGGGTCTTGGAGCATTGGTTTATTTTGATGAGGTGGTTTGGATGTACTTTCTTAGATGGATCTTTTATTGATTTGATTTACTCATCATGATGCATTTGACTTGAGATCCTTGGAGGGTGTATCCATTTGTCTTTGCAGGACCTAGTTAGTGGACAGTTTTGCAAGAACAAGCCTATCTTGGGCTTCCATGGGGCTTGAAGCCCACAGGTTGGATGCCAAGGGCCCACATGCTAGATAATGAAGACGTTCCTTTGGAGGCTTAGAAGATACCATGGAGGACCTCACCTATCCCCTACCACCTAATCAACTTTCCTAAGAAGGCCAAAACATCACCTTTGAGGGGTTGACGTCACCCTACGGCTAGGGTTTGGTGGTGATTGATGACACTTAGCACTTTTAGAAGGAAGGAACCCATGGATCATGGAGGAGAGGCTTGGATGAAAGACACTTGGCCTTTGGAGGCCTAGCTCACCCATCTCCAACTCAATGACTTGACCTAAAGTGCCAAAAGTTACCCAAAAGGAGGGTGACGTCATGTTTTTGGGGTCTCTTTTATGTACAAAGTATGAATTAAATAATATTATTTTGTAAAGGGGTAAGATAAGGGTTGTTGACCCCTTATCTTGTGTTTTACCCTAAATTGTGTGGAAAAACTAATTTTTAGAGGATTTGTATAAATAGAGATCATTTGTATCTCACTTGGACATAAATCTGCCATTGTGAGAAGACTAGTGGCTGAAATTTGTGCCCTACTTGGGCATTTTTGTATCTCTCTCTTATGCAAGTGATATTTAGTGTTATATCTTGGTGATTGGATGAGTCTAAGTGGTGTGCAACTCTTGGAGGCTTCTTTACTTGCTCTTGAATGGTAAATGCTTGGTGAACTAGGGTTTGATCTCTCTCTTTCTTCAAATTGGTAAGGAAAAATCTGCATTTGTTATTTGTTTCTTGCATGTTCTTGGTTATTGTTCATTTAAACCTTAGGAGGATTATGTTGCATACACCCTCCATTAAGCTTCATCTCATTTTCTAAGTTTATAAGTCATTCTTGGATGAGGGTTGCTAGGAGAAATACAAGAGTGTATACCCTCCTAGATTTACCCTAGTTTGATTGGCATACCCTAGGGAGTAAGAGGATTTACATCCCTAGGGATATTTTTGATCTAACTTGTGTTTTAAAGACTCCATTCACCCTATTATAAAGACACTAATATGATTTTTTGCATTGGTAAATGTTTTTAAGTGAGATATCAATCTTGTTTAAGTTGGATTCTTTTGTGGATGCCTCGAGGTTGCTAAACCCTCTAGGGTGTCTTAGTTCTCTTGGTATTATTGGAGCTGTTATAACATTTAATATACAACAATTAGGGCTGCAAAAACCATAAAACAATTCTCTTAATAAATCACAACCAACCGCCAGAAGTTGCTAAAAGTTTGTCCCTATCCTCTACTAGTCTCGACGTACTTTTTGAGTGGATTGTTGGAAAGTTTTGGTGGTTGTTTTCTTTGTTGTAACAAATTGTTTGCTACAACCATAAGGCTGCTAATTATATTTGTAGTACTTGTTTATGACAACTTTATCTTGTTGCTAAAGTCTCATGCATTATTACTTGAGTTAAACTAGTCATTGCTAACTTGTCTCTTGCATCCTTAACTAGACTTTTAACAACTTTATTTGCAGCTCTTATTATCCTTTGTTGCTGATATATATCATTGTTTATTTCTGCAATTAGGGACAAGAATATTAACTTGCTTGTCCAACACATTATTGGGATTGTATCTTTGTTCTCCTTGTGTCTCGGGCAGGTACAATCACTTCTTGACAAGTTTTCTATTCTGTGGTGCATCTTCCACCATCTACGAGACTCTTTTCAAGGCCTTTTTTACCTTACATCATTGAACTATAGGGGGATACTTCATCATCTCTTCATATTCCATCTCATTTCCCCTAGGGTCACCGAGATTCCCCCCTTAAGGTGATTACTTCATCTCTAAAGTGACGAGAATACCTATCTAAGGTGAAAGTGGGTAGGTGTTCTCTTAGTTGTCACCATATTGTTGTTTGGGTTAGGCTTTGTCCAACCTAAAACTTGTGCGATAACAGGTCAAATCCTCTTCCTCTGCTCATTAAAAGATTAAATCAGCAGGCAATGGGAAGAGAAATTTACAAGAAGAGCATCTTGAAATTACCCATTTGGAAGAGAAGAAGTCCCAATATGAGGACTTTATTAAAGAAAAAGATGAGTTTTTCAGGAAAAAGTTTCATGAATTATTTTAATTATGTTTGAACTGATGTTGACTTTGATACTATTTGAGGACAAATGGCAGAACCATGATATTTTATTTTGAAAACTTTTAAATATCATGTTGTTTTTATGGGAGACACAAGTGTTTTATGCCATGGTGTTTGAGATGCATGTTTTTGGTATGATATATGACGTTGATATATTTTATATTTGATGAGTTTATCATGGAGTGACAAGGAAAAGCTATTTTGATTATTGATATAAAGTGTGCATCTAGAGGGGGACCCCACCTATTTAGTTATTATTTATTTATTAACTATCCTTATCAATAAAGTTATTGTGTTATTTATTAACTAAAGTTTTTTAACTTTAGTAACTAAAAGTGGTTCAACTACTTGAGAAACTACCTTTTAGAGAATAAAAGGAAGAACATAAGGACAAAGAAGACATGAGGAATTAGGGAGAAACACTTTTGATAATCTTTGCTCTTGTTTCATATTGAGATTTTGAATTTCATTCTTTCATTTTTGAGTTTCTTAAAAAAACTAAATCCTCTTGTTGATAGCAGGATCTTTCTAAAGGTGGAAAATAATAAAGGACTAGGAAACATTGATATTTGACATGCTTCAGAAGGTCATTCATTTCTCTTGATAGTTTGTCTAGTTTTATTATAATTTTTGAATTAAGTTTCAGGTCTGATTAAGATTATTTACAGAGTTAAGACTTGATGGGTTTGTGACTTGGTTGATCCAGTGTATACAATCTTGGTCATTTTATTTCAGACACCAGTTGTCTATGTATGAGGTTCAATTCCATCTTAGACTTCTAAGTCTGATCTTGGTCCTCTCCTTTGTAGGGGTTTGAAAAAATACATTCTTGTTGTAACTCAGAAAAACTATTATTAATAAAATATGTTTTTTTCTCAATTGAGACTTGTGTATTTATGATTTTAGATTGTATTTATTTTTTTATTCCATTCATTTTATTTCTTGTAATCATTTACATATAAACACTTTTTACAATTTTTTTTTAAAAGTTCAAACACATTCTATTAAAATAACATCAGGTCAAAGAACATATTTCTTGAAGGTTTATTGATATTTTTGCAAAGATATAAACCCTGGGTAACATTCCTGCCTATTTTACCTTAGCCTAGTAAGATTTAAAAATGCTTGAGTGAGGACTTTCCATTCCTCCCATCAACAGACACCAAATGGGGACTATAAATCTTGGTCATGGGATTCTATTGATTCCTTTCCAAAATATGGAGCTTATAATTATGCTTATAGAGAAGAGAAGAATAAGGATAGAAAGAAAACAAAACCAATGTGATAGATCCTCCCAACACAAAGTCAATAAATCAATATAGATTAACATGATTTGACTCACAAAATTTTAGTAGTTTGATGGTACACAAATTCTCGATGCCTTCTTCTGGTGTTGAGAGCTGCTTATATAGATTCTAAATGACATGCCACTACTATTGATTAACCTCTTTCTCTTAGGGATTAACCCTTAATTAAGGGCCACCACTTGCTCCTAACACCACAAAATTAGGGAGACATGTGAGAGTTGCAACTGAAAATGGTTGCTTACCATTTTTGTCTCTTTCCCCTTTTGGAGCCACTTCCCTTTTCAATTTGGAAAGGTGGTCTCATGCGTGATGAATTTGATACTGTTGGCAGCTATGAAGGTACTTGTTGTTTGGCGAATGCCTAGGTGAAGGGGTTCGATTCTCATGGTACTCCTTGATGTAGCGTCCTTGTGGAAAACTCATACATGGTGCTTAGTTGTTGTTACCCCTCTTTGCTAATTGTCTTCCCTCCTCTCAGAACCCTAAAGGACTTGTCCAATTCTATATTTTTTGTATGGTCAGTGGGGCCTAAAGAGAATATGAGACACTTCATGAGGGTTCAGGTGGTGATTGCATAATATAGTTGATTAAAGAACTCTACAGGTGAGGGAATGGTCCCTTTATCCATTTCATTTGATAACATGTCCCTAGCTTCCTCTGAAAACCTATCATACATATATGGAGTATGTAGTTTCAATAGGTCATACCATGGGCATGGAATTCCATGGATTATCATGTTTTCCATGTCACCCATGAATTATTTAATGGGATTTTCTACTGCAGTGGCCCTCATATTAGTAATCCTCCAACTCTTCAATTTGTTAACATAGGTAACATCATCCATTGATACGTACATTTGATCCTTGACTCGCAACAGTTCTAGGGTTTGAGATAGGATTTTGTTCAGGATTGATCGATTGTCTTGACCACTGCAACCATGTCTGCCACTTCCTTTCAAGTCTCATTCAAATATTTATTTACGTTCCCATGGAGAATATCAAATTTCATGTACTATTGTAAGTGGTCTCTAAGTTTGGGAGTATTGTCAAAGACATAATCCCAAATTGTGATTTTCATGTATTTCATGATGGTCACCTACAATTTGTCCTTTGCCAAGTCTTGTTCATACACGGTCTTCCAGACATCCCTTTCCTTTGTCAATGCTGCTACTTGTTTCTTCTCCTCATGTAACTTCTTTTGTGATTCTTTCGATTTTTTCCCCTACTTTCTCAAATATTCTTTCTGTTTATCACTCATGCTTTGTGTGCTTGTTGCTTTGACCAAATTCTCATGGTGCTTTGATTTCAAATTGACAACTTCCTTGAGGAGTCATTCAATTTTTTTATGAAGTTGCATCATGTTGTCATCTTCAGTCCATCTTTACCTACGCGATTTTATGATGTAGGGCCTTGATCTACTCATTGACCTTGTCTAGTTGTAAGGATATTTTTGTTTCCTTAGCTTGTTAAACTTCCATAGACACCACCCTTTCTTCCAAGGATTGGTTCTTATAATTTAGGAGAACATTCATTCCTTGGATAATTGACTTCATCACCCTATTTCTACTTCTCTTGAACCATTTGCCATGTTTATTGAAACACTACTACTACATGGCTTCTCTTGAAGGCTTTAATCCTTTCTTCATTCTCTTTAACGATGGAGACAACTTGTGTAGCTACCTATGCATCTCTTCCTAAAGAGACCAATATATTCTCTTGTATCCCCTTTTCAACTTCTATGGATTTTACCTTTGTAGTCACAAAATGATTTTAAGTAATTGTAGACTCATATTTTGATATAGATTTATGAGGGAATGAAATGAAACACAAAAATAGGATAGAAACACAGAGATACAATAATACTCAATTTCTATTAAAGAATGAAATATGCAGAGACAGTAAAAGAAAAGACAGAGTGAAATGAACTCACTAAAATGGTGGCAACTTATCTTTGAGAAGAGATGTGATGGCTACGTGCATTCGCAAGAAGATGCTTATAATGAGGCTCCAAAATGCCTTTTTAACATAAATCATAAATGAGAAATACTTAAACATCAGAAACCCTAACCCTGGGAGATGAAACATCAAAAGGTTTGTGGGCCCCGATGGGGGTAGTTGATACGTTAACTTCCCGAGGGCATAACTTTTGCATATGATCTCCATTTGGGGCATTTGCTACCTCGTTGAAAAGGTCTAGCGGAGGAGTACACAGTCTGTTATGTCTATCATTTGCCTTTAACTATATGCTAGGTGCTATTGAGCTAAAAAAACGTCGTTTAAGGCCTCAAAACAACTCCAGAAGTTTGGGACTAAAAAAACTGTAGAAAAACTGCGAAGATGGAAACTGTATTTTGAGCTAGTGGAACAGGTGGGTAGACACTGATGTCCACCCGGATCATATTTCCTCTTGAAAGCCTCGCTTGAATGGGATACTATGATGTATTAATCATACACCATACTACTAGAGATTTTTTCATTGAAATATCATCAATAGGAGGCAAGTCAACGATTTCAAATTTGACTTATGCATTTCTCCAGTCTTGGGTTCCCATCACTGGATATGGCTTCCAAAAAAGTGGCTCCAAGGTGATTATTGTTTACTGGACAGTTTTATCATTGTAGATAGGAATGAGTCTAGGATAGGCCATAAGATCATATGGCTCTGGGAAAACTAGTGCATATTTGTTGGCTTTCTTCCTTTTCTTTTCCTCCCTAACTATCTCAAAAGGGTCACAAGAATCCAAGGGCTAGGCAATATTAAACCATGAAGGCATAATGACTGGATGCATGTGAGGTGTTGGCACTAGATGTGTGGGGTGTTAGGATATTTAGACACTTAGGATTTATTTAAGGTAAACTTGTTCTAATGTGTCTTTAGGTAAGTGTGTTTCTTCAATGTACATTGTAATTATCCAATTTGATGATTATGATTATGTTCTAGACATAAAGTGATATGATGATTCATCTTCTCTTCAATACTAATGGCTATATTGATCCATGTCTTAACACCCCATTGGTCTATGATCTCTATTTAAAGAACATGGACGATCATTTGTTATTGACTGATTGTGAGAAGCTCATATGTAAATTATTTTCCTTTTGAATTAATATATTGCCTCAAGTAGTCACATTGGTTGGGGTCATGGATTGTTTTCATCTTTGAGGGCTTTAAATACATAATACATCGGTGTACTAATCTTTGATATGTGCGTGTAAGAGATTACCTTAAGGTGTTTGATCTATATGCATATACCTTGTTGATCAAATATGGTATCAAAGCCCCTATGAAGACCCGATCTTGTTGTTGATCAAAATCTATAACCTCTATCGATGCGTGCATCAAGGACTTTTGGATTTTTCTATTTTTGAGCATTTTTGGGTCAACACAATTGTTTCAATGTGTCTAGAGTCATGTTTTCAGTTGGAACCCTTTTCATTTCATCCAAAAAGGTTTACATTTCCCATATACGACCATTTTTATTAGATTCAATGGTATACAATTTCATTAGTTTCTTTCATTATGTTTTAATATTTTATTTCATTTTTTCCATTTTTATTTCTGTTTGCTCCATTTTCAATCTACATATGCTCTTTGTCATGCATCTTGTGCAATTTTGGTAAATCAGAAACATAGTAGAAAGTGATTTATTTTCTGCATATGTTCTTTTCCCTATGCTTTCTGCAATTTCAACAAATCATAAACAAAGAAAAAACTTGCATTTTCCGGGTATACTAACCGAGATCTAACCTCGAGCTTATAAAGTCCTAAATTTGTTTTTTAGAAAAGAATGTTTATTTTTTGTTGTTTTTATGTGCGATTGTGTTGAATTTTTTTGCAAGCAAGAACAAAGATTTTCAGGGTTAACATGCACTTCCAGGCAAAGAGTTAAAAAAATTAATCAATCAATAAATAAGAAAAAGTAAATATAAAAAAATAAAATAAAGAAAGCCCCCCTTCTCCTTCCTAATATTTCTCATATATTTTATATTAACTCACTTGGTTAAAAGTTACTTTATTAAATTAAAAGTTTTGAGTTTAATTATTTATTTTCATTAAGTTATTTTTTTTGAAAAGTTCATGCCACTTCAGTTATAACACAACAATGTAAAGTGCATTTCACTTAAATTATAAAATTGCATCACTCATAAGTATTTTTATTTTTTTTAATTTACGTTTTACATGCAACTTTAATTTATAAAGTTGCTTTGTGTAAAAGTGGTTATCATTTATTTTATAAAAGTGAATCATTTACATTATAAAAAAAACTTATTTGTAGAAGTGAGTTTATAGGAAAATATACAGAGGGAAGGGAATTTTTTTTACTCATCATCGTCATTATGCATCTATCACCCCATTGTTCAACCACCACTTTCCATGTGGCACCTTGGTTACATTTGATGACTTTATTCAAAAGGTCATAACTTTGACATCCATAGTCCATTTTCAGTGTCATTTTTTTCACATTGTCTGGTTTTTCGAGAAGTTTCTATTTGGACAAACAGTTTTTGTTTTTGAAGCCATATTACTTACATATCATAACATGGATAGTTCAAGTGATCTCTAGCTACTAGTCCAAACCACTTCTCATGGAAATCTTGTATGGAAGATATACTAATAAGTAGGGTACTTTACCGAGTTACCTTGGGAACATAAATTGTTCTTCTTGATGTATTAAATAGAGACAAATGGGATAATAAAAATGATAAAGCACGTGGATTAATCATAATGACCATCTCTAGTGATCTTCAATTTCACCATAAAGGTATCGAGACCTTAGATGCAACATGACAAAAGATGGAAACCGTGCTTGGTAAACACGATGACATTCAATCACACCAACTAGAAAATCAATTGATTACTTTCAATCCCAATGATTT
Source organism: Picea engelmannii (assembly GCA_009831015.1). Lineage (NCBI taxonomy): Eukaryota > Viridiplantae > Streptophyta > Pinopsida > Pinales > Pinaceae > Picea > Picea engelmannii. The sequence continues at coordinate 31,606 of ML804903.1, read as the reverse complement.
CTCTTGCATTGAATATTTTCTATCTAAGTTCAAAACACTTATACTTTTACTTGCAAAATGTAAAATAATCAAGACAGATGACCAACGTATATATGCTATTCTTGCTAAGCTTAACACTTCCTATTATATTTTTGTATCTACTTTTTGCTCTACCAAAGAAGCTCTTATTAGTCGAGGCGATACTTATAAAATTCCATCTCTTGAATATTTTTATGATTCTTTGATCAAAGAGCAAGATATGTTGTTCCATATTGGAGTGATCAACACTACAGGTACATGTAATGAAGCATTAGTGGCACAACATAAGGATAAAACTAAGAATCAAAAGAAGCAACATCCTTGCAACAACAAAAAAAACAAAGGTCCCAAACCCTCTTATCCAACTCCTACTCCCAAAGGTGATAACGGAACTAAATCAAAAGGCAAGAAGACTGAGAGACATTGTAGTTTTTGTGGGTGAGATGGTAATCTGGAGTCTAAATGTTTGAAGAAGATGGAAGCCTTAGAAGCACCAATGAAGAAGTACAACATCAATCTTGATTCTTCTTCTTATCGTGAACATGCACTTTCTACTTCTGGTTTTCCTTCAATGCAACATCTACTCCTTTTTATGAGTAGCTTATTGATTATGGAGCATCTTATCATATGGCTAAGGATAAAACCATATTTTATGATCTGAATATGTAACACCAAACAAATATTTGTTGGTGATGATAGATCTCTTACTGTTTTAGGGTCTGGAACAATTCAAGCAGATGATGGTCATTTTAATGATGTATTATGTGTTCCAAGTATTTCTTTCAACCTTATATAAGTGTATCAAATAACTTATTTAGGTTGACCAAGCTGTAATCAAGGATTTAAAATATCCTAATCATGTCCTAACAACCGTAATTGTTGATGATATTACTAAGTTGTATAGATTTGACAACTTTGGGTCATCATCTCTTCCATTGATTTTTATTTCTCATGGCGATGACTTGATCAAACTTTGGCATGAATGGTTTGGTAATCTAAACTATCGCTCATTGCAAAAACCACATAATTAAAAATGGTGACTAGTCTTCCTCTTATTTCTTATGGAGATGGTGTTTGTTCCAGCTATGTTCATGATGAACATCATCAGGATAGTTATGAAAAGTGTGCCTCTTGGAATGCCTCAACCCCTTTGCAACTTGTTCACAATGATTTCTGTGGCAGGATTCCTTCTACTTATTTCTTTGGGTTCAAGTATTTTTTAACTTTCATGGATGGATTCTCTAGATGGACTTGGGTTTATTTCTTAACATTTAAGAGTGAAGTTTTTGACATGTTTCTAGGCTACAACACCCTTGTATAAAACAATATGGACATCATCTTCAAAAGCTAATAAAAAATAATGGAGGTGAATATGTTAACAACAAATTTAGAACATACTACACTACATAGAGAATTCATATGTAACATATTGTTTCATAAACACGACAACAAAATGGTGTTGTTGAGAGAAATAATCTCGCATTAAAAGAAATGACAAATTGTACAATCCAATCTAATGGATTAAGCCCTCATTTTGGGGTGGAATCCATTAATTGTGACAAATACATAGTTAATTGCGCTCCCACAAAAGCTTTAAAGGACATAACATTAGAAAAAGTACAGAGTAAAACTAAACCTAATGTAATCCACTTTCATTTGTTTAGTAGTGAAGCATGGGCTCACATTCTTGATGAAAAAAGGAAAGCATTACAAAATATTAGTGAGAAGTGCATTTTTTGTTGGATATTCTAAAGATGTAAAAGGTTGTAGACTTCTTCGACCTCATTCCAATGAAATTATTATCGAGAGAGATGTTATGTTTAATAAAGGTCTCTCAACCTATGCACCTAATTTGATTTTTGTGCCATCTCTAGCCTACGATCCATCTTCAACAATGATGCAATATTTTATTCCTAAATTTTCTTCTAGTGCTCATATTTTGGTTTCTTCTTTAGAGGATGAAGTGAGGATGAAAATCCACCTCTACCTACTCACCTTCCTTTAGTTGGGTCTGTTGAACATGAACTTGCACCAACACTACAACTTCCTAGATGGGTTTGTACACTACAAGAAGCAGTTGGTGATCTTGTTTATGATCCTTTAGATCAACGTTGTACAATTTCACAATTCTAGCAAGCCTCCTCTCTTTTAGCTCAAATTTCAAAGACTCGTGATCCACAAACATTTGCAAAATCTTTTTTCCATCTGACTTGGGATGCAACAATGAATAAAGAATATTGTTTCTTAATGGATAATGATACTTGGGATCTTGTATGTATTCCAAAAGTAAGAAAACTTGTCATATGTATATGGGTGTATAGAGATGAGTATACATCAAATGGAAGTGTTGAAAGACATAAGGTTCGATTAGTTTCCAAAGGATTTTCTAAAGTAGAAAGAATTGACTATATTGAAACCTTTACCCCTGTAGCCAAAATTAATTCCATTTTCCTTGTTCTAGCCTTTGTGGCTTGATATAAGAGGGAGGTCCATCAAATATGTGTTAAATATGCCTTCTTGCATGGGAATTTGCAAGAAGAATTTACATGAAACAACCTCCTAGCTATATTTAGAATGACTCCAATTGTGTTAGCTACCTTAAGAAATCTCTCTATGGCCTTAAACAAGCTCCTTGAGCTTGGCATGCTTAAAGAGATAACTTTCTTCTTGAAATCAAACTTTCTAGATGTCATTCTAACCTGAATGTATATACCTAGAAAGTAGGTAACCATTTCATAATACTTGTTCTTTATATTGACGACCTTATACTCACTGGTAGTGACCCCAAAATTTTAACAAATGTGAAATCTATCCTTAAGAAGAAATTTGAAATGATGGACTTAGGACATTTGCATTATTTCCTTGGCCTCCAATTCTTGCAAACCAAGGAAGGAATTCTTTTTCCCAATCTAACATGTGACCTTCTCCGTCACTTTCACATGGAATATTGCATCCACTTCTCCCTTCCAGTTTGAAGTCAACTTGTTACCACCTATACTACACCTAAAGTAGACGCGACTTTGTACCATTAGTTAGTTGATATCCTTTTGTATTTGACTCATACACATCCTGATATTTCCATTGTTGTTGGCCTTCTTGCTTAGTTTAATGAAAACACCTCACTAGCACCATTGGAAAGCAACAAAAAGGACACTTCATTATATTCGAGGTATAATTTAGTTTGGAATACATTATAGTTCAAGGGGGACTCCTTTGTTGGTTAGTTTCAATGATTCAAGTTAGGCTAGTGATCCTAGTGATTGAAAGTTTATTGCAGGTTTTTTTTTTATTCTTGGTATTGCAACTATTACTTAGGCATGTAAAAAGCAATGTTCCATTGGTATTTCTTCAGTTGAAGCAAAGTATCAAGCAACAATTAGTGCAAGTCAAGAATCCTTGTGACTTTGACATATCTTTTTAGAGTTTGGATTCTAGCAGTAAAAATTAACCACACCGGTGAGATAATTAGAGTGGCATTCATCTCTCAAAAGATCAAGTTTAACATTAGGAAAATAAAAAACATTGAGCTACACACACACTTCATCAAAAAGATTCTTCAAGATATTGTTCTTAAAGTGCTCTATTTCCCTACAGATGATCAAGTTGCAGACATTTTCACCAAGTCTCTTATAGAAGTGAAGTTTTCCAAACTTTGATCTATGTTAGGAATTAAACAAGTTGTCGTTAAGTGGGGATAAGATCTAATGCCTCCTTCCTTATCCTATTGTGTCACATGTGTAAACACTTCAAACCTATTGCAAGTTGTTCTTAATGGGGATGTTAGGACATTTAGACACTTAGGAGTTAATTAATATCAACTTGGTCTAATGTGTCTTTACGTAAAGTGTGTTTCTTTAGTGTGCATTCTAATTATCTAATCCATCAATCATACTTATGTTCTAGACATAAAGTGGTTGGATGGTTCATCTTCTCATTAATACTAATGACTATATTGATCTATGGATTAAAACTCAATTGGTCCATAATCTCTATTTAAATAGCATGGAGGGTCATTTTGATGATGATCGATTGTGAGAAATCTCATATGTTAAATATTTTCCTTTTGCATTAATATATCGCCTCAAGTGGCCATGTTGGTTGGGGTCGTGGACTATTTCCTCTTTTTAGGGTTTTAACCATGTCATACATTGGTGTACTGATCTATTGATTCTAATTATACTGAGAATGAAATGAAGGAAAATATATCACAATGAAACACACAGAGATATTGCAAGAAACACCATAATATAGTTAACTCAGATTCTATTAATGAATGGAACACAAAAAAATATAAAGTGCAAAGCACACAAACTGGCTAGAATGGTGGTAGATTATCCCTAAAGAGAGAGATGTGTCGGCTACGGTCATTCGCAAGAAGTTGATTACAAAGAGACAAAAAATGAATTTTAACATAAAACATCAATGAGAAAATCGTACACATCCAAAAACCTAACCCTAGAAGATGAAACACAAAAGGTTTGTGGGCCCTGATGTGTTTAGTTGATACATCAACTTCTTGAGGGCGTTACTTTTTCATATGGTCTCCGTTTGGGGCACTTGGTAGCCTATTGGAAAGGTTTAGCCAAGAAGTGTAAATTATGAACAAACCGAGAGATGCCACGAACATATGTTGGGCGCTGCCATGCCAAAAAAACATTGTTTAGGGCCTCAAAATGACCCTGGAATTTTGGGACCCGAAAAACTGCCAAGATGTGGAACCATTCTAAATTAGTGGAACATATGGGTGGCCAATAGTATCCACTTGGATTATTCCTCCCCCCTTAGGAATAAATGGTCCCCATTGTGTTAATTTCCTCCATCAGATGGGGAAAATCCTATTGAATCTGACTCTTGGTGAGCCACTTTCCCCCGTTAAAAAACCACCCTGCTTTTACGACCCGATAGAGTTGGATGTTCTGCAGGCAAGTGCCCTTCATATTGGTTTCCATGATCCATCCACTATCGCCTGATCAATGTAGTCAAGATTGAGTTTTGTAGGGGCCAAGTGCTCAACCACGTCTGAAGTGTACAGGAAAGGTGAAAAATATGGTCAAAGCAATTCCACATTAAATATGAGGTGCAAGCCAAGGAAAGGGGGAATACTTAATTCAAAATAATTCTCACCCATAGGCTTGGTGATGGTTTAAGGCCCTTATTGGAGTGCGTGGAGCTTTTGATGGGGTCCTGTGAGGTTCTCTTTTTGCAAATGAAACCATACCGTATCTCCCACCTGAAACTTGTGTGGTACCCGATGTTGATCGTAACATTGTTTGTACTTGGCATTGGCTTTCTGGAGAATATCCCGAACGTGTTGTTGGATGTGTTGCATTTTTTCAACAAATTTGGTTGCTCGATTAGCCTTGGTATGAGCATGGGAGGACTCTTCCTGTGCACTTGTAATGGGCATAGCTACATCAATGGGGCCAATGGTTGGAACCCCAAGCACATTTGAAAGGGGATGTTGGACAGGCATTGTGGAAATTATGTTCATAAAAATCCTAAGTATGGAAGATGTGCGTAGAAGCAGAAGAAGAAGGAAGACAAGGAAGGCTTGGGATTGTGTAGTTCAGGCACATTTAGGAGTACAGTGCGCCGCAAGAAGAATAAATCATAGAAGAAAGCAAGAGAAGAAAGCAGGTGAAAAGGAAGGAAAATAGTTCGACATGCTACAAACAACAAGATGCGCAAAAGCAGGAAGACCAGCTGTTGAGAAGGCAAAAGAAACATGTATGCACAAAAGCAGGTAAAGCAGCCCGAAAAACAAGTCCACTTGAGTTGTCATGAATTGTAATAGGGTTTTGGGATGAGAAAAGTAGGGTTTTAAGCCCTAGAATTCATGTCTAAATATGTAATGGGTTGGGAGAATATGGGTTATGTTTGAGACGAGAGTGATAGAATATGGGTTCTACAGAATTACTATTGAGTCTATGTCTGAATGTTAGGGAGATATTGCAGAGAGAGAGAGGTTTGCACTACAAAGCGGCTAGGATATGTGAAGGAAAATCTAACATGATGTATCTTTGTAAGCATAGTGCACAAACATGAGACAATTATTGAAAGCAGAATAAAGAAGCCAACCGTTGTGGATGTAGGCCAAAGTTGGGTGAACGATGTTAACTACTGTGTTTATTGTCTTTTATGTGATTGATCATGGATACTTTCTTGATGTATGTTAGACTAGAGTTAGTTTTTGTGTGATCATTGCACAATAGTTATGAATGTCTTAGTACTTGATTTATGTTGCAATCTGAAGTATAATGGTAATATGTAACTAAATTAACTAAGTAACCAACGGAGTGTTGGGTATGTGTTATTGTGTTTACATGACTAGATTTAGTGTCTGATACATTGCACCAGATGTGTAGGGGGTTTAGGGGAAGCGCCCCTGAGAATTTTTTTTGCCTCGGGAAACATGTCACATTTTTTCCTTGTTTTTTGTGTCGCCTGGATTTTCGAGTCCATTGTTGGACGGTTTTTCTGCACATGGTTTTTGCCGACAATTTTCTATTTCCAGTTAAGGAATTAGGGTTGTTGACCAATCCAGGTCATTGGGTTAGGGTTTTGGATGCCACTAGCTCCTATATGTATATTGTATTGTAAACAATGTATGATTATGAATGAATATAGAATATGCTAGTTTTCCTGGTTTGGGTTTCCAGGGGAAAACTATTTGTGTAGTGTGTGTATTTTCCATTGTATCTTTTCTATTCTTTTATTGAAAATTAATTTGCAGTAAATTATTGTGAAAGGTTAAAATCTACATTTAGTATCAGATCTTTGTTGGCTTCAGGGGGACACCTTTGTGGTCAAGGGTTTGGCTCAGGACTATGATAAGCCTTGTTACAGTGGGAGATATGTGGTATTGATTTTTCAGGTGAAAATAAATGGCGAGCAGTTCAAAAATGGAGATTGAGAAGTTTAATGGGAAAAGTTTTGAGCTTTGGAAGCTCAAGATGGAAGATATGTTGGTGGACAAATATCAATGGATCGCGGTGGATCTAGGTACTAAACCTAGAGGAACTTCAACAAATAACTAGAAAAAATTGTATCGGAAGGCGAAGGGCACAATCCGACAGTGTCTCTCAGATTCAGTATTAATGGATGTGTTAGAGGAAGCTAGAGCCAAAGATTTATGGGATAAGTTGGGGAAGTTGTATCAATCTAAGTCCCTAGTAAATAAACTATTCCTGAGAAAGAAGCTGTATAACTTGAGGATGAGAGATGGACATTCAGTGGCAGATCATTTGAATTCCTTCAATATTGTGGTAAGTCAGTTAGTATTTGTTGAGATTAAAATTTCAGATGAAGATAAGTGTATCAGTTTACTGTGCTCTTTACCAGACTCATGGGATAGTCTGGTTGTAGCCATAGGTAGTAATACAACTGCCTTGAAGTTTGATGAAGTGGTCTCATCCTTGCTATCAGAGGAGATGAGATGGAAGAATATGGAAGGACAGAATAAAGATGCATTATTTGCAAGAGGGCGCTGTCAGGAAAGAAATAGATCTAAGTCCTCAAGTGGGATATCTAAGTCTAAGGGAAGATCTAAGTCTCCAGGAAAGTTTGTAAGTGTATGCTGGAGATGTGGAAAAGAAGGGCACTACAAGAAGTAGTGTAGATCCAAAGTTGAGAAAACAAAGGGATCTGAAGAATCTCCTTCTATAGAAGAAAATACCTCCAAGGAAGAAGGAGGGGATGTGTACTTTGATTCTTCTAGCACACATGTATATGACGAGGCATGGTTGGTTGACTCAGGTGCATCCTTTCATATGACTCCCCACAGACAATGGTTCTATGAATATGAAAGTTATGATGGAGGTAATGTTTTCCTAGGTGATGACTAAATAACCAGAATCATAGGTCGAGGAAAATTCAAGTTGAGACTCATAGATGGAAGGATTAGAACACTACCCGGTGTTCTTCACATCCCAGGATTGGCCAGAAATTTGATTTATGTAATCAAAATGGACGATGCAGGGGTAAAAACAATATTTTAAAAGGACACTTGCAGGATGGTTCGAGGAGCAATGGTGCTGCTAAAGGGAGTTCGGTTTGGAACTCTGTATAAGCTGAAAGGAAGCACTATTAGTGATGGGTGTAATAGTTGCATTGTTCATGGTATTGGAGTTGAATAAGAAAGAACTCCTACAATATCTAGAGAAAAGGTTATGTTGTGGCATCAAAGATCGGGTCATATTGGAGAGAAGGATCTTCGACTACTACATGGTAAAGGTATGGTTGAAGGTATGTCTAACTACTCTCTGGATTTTGATTTCTTTGAACATTGTGTATATGGGAAGCAAAATTGGGTAAGATTCCCTTATGGTGCAATGAGGGCAGAAGGAATTTTACAGCTAGTTCACAGTGATGTGTTTGGACCTGTGTCGGTTCCATCATTGGGAAAATCTGTGTACTATGTGTCATTTATAGATGACTTCTCGAGGAATACTTGGATATATTTCCTCAGGAAGAAATATAGGTTTAAAGAGTTTAAGGCTCTTCTTGAGAATCAAACAAAGAAAAGAGTTAAGGTGCCGAGGAAAGATAGTGGCGGAGAGTTCCGCGGGAATGAATTTGAAGAATTATGTAAGAAGTGTGGTATAGAAAGGTAGAAGACTACTCCATATACACCTTAGTAGAATGGAGTTGCAGAAAGGATGAACAAGATGTTGATGGAAAAAGAAAGGTGCATGCTCAGTGGTGCCGGGTTAGGGTATTAATTCTGGGCAGAGGTAGTGGGTACTGCATGTTACTTGGTCAACAAATCACCCTCATCAGCGCTGGATGAAAATAATCCACAAGAGGTATAGATTGGTAAGTAATATTCTCTCACACATCTCAAGTTATTTAACTGTGAGGCCTATGTTCATGTTCCAAAGGAAAACAAGAGTAAGCTAGATAAGAAGGATGAAAAGTGTATCTTTATTGGGTATAAAGATGGTCTCAAAGGTTATAAGCTTTGGAACCCAAAAACTAAGAATCTTGTGTATAGTCGAGATGTGGTATTTAGAGAAATCAAGGATCTTGTTAAACATAAAGTCCTACCAAGTAAGGAAGAACCAAAGAAAATAGAGTTTGATTTAAAGGATGATGAATCAAACTCTACAAAAGAACAAGAATCAGAAGAAGAAGATCCTTATACTCCGGTATTGAGGAGATCTGTTCGAGAAAGAAGGCTACTGGAAAGGTATACTCCATCTAATTTTTGTTCAATTTTTTCTTTGTCTATTACTGATGATGATCCTAGAACTGTCAGGGAGGCAGTGGATTCAGAGGATGGAAAGCTCTGGAAAAAAGGCCATGGATGAAGAAATGGCAGCCTTGGATAAGAATGAGGCTTGGGATCTAGTGGAGTTGTCGACTGGAAGAAATCCCATTGGAAGAAAGTGGGTATTTAAAAATAAGCTGAATGCAGAATGCAAAGTGGAGAAATACAAAGCTCGGTTAGTAGCAAAGAGTTATTCCTAGGTTGAGGGAATTGATTTTGGTGATGGTTTTTCTCATGTTTCCAATTTAACTTCTATAAGATTTATGTTATCTGTTGCTACTGCATTTGATTTTGAAGTAGAACATATGGATGTGAAGATAAAATTCCTACATGGGGATCTGGAAGAAGAAATCTATATGAAGCAGCCAAAAGGCTTTACTGTGAAGGGAAAGAAGGAGCTGGTATGCAAGATGAAAAAGTCCATGTATGGTTTAAAACAATCACCAAGGATGTGGTATCAAAAATTTGATACTTATATGCGGGGACTTGGCTTCACAATAAGAAAAGAGGATCACTGCATGTATTTTAAATTAATTGGTGATCATTTGATTTATTTTGTCTTGTATGTGGATGACATGCTGCTGATAGGAAACAATAAGGAGATTATCCAGGATGTGAAAACTCACTTGTCCTCTAAACTTGACATGAAGTATCTCGGTGCTTCAAATTTTATTTTGGGCATGAAAATTAAAAGAGATCGGAAAAAGAGGAAACTATGGTTAAATCAGAGAAAATATGTTGAGACAATATTGTAGAGGTTTAATATGCAGGAATGTAAACCGATCAATGTCCCTATTCATGTTGGTGTAAAGTTATCTGTGGATCAATGTCCCAAGACACATGAAGAGGAGGAGGACATGTCTCGTGTTCCATATGTGAGTGCAGTTGGAAGTTTGATGTATGCAATGGTCTATACTAGACCAGGCATTGCACATGCAGTGGGAGTTTTGAGCAGGTATATGTCAAAACTAGGGAAGGAGCATTGGACAACAGTAAAAAGGGTTTTGAGGTATTTTGTGTGGCATAACTAGCTATGCCAAGGAAGACCATGATTGGACAAAGTGTTGGACATACATGGATTTGTGGATGAATACTGGGATGGAGATATGGATTGTAGGAGATCTACAAGCAAGTATGTGTTTAACTTGTTTGGAGGAGTAATCAATTGGATGAGAAAAATACAGATAGTGGCACTTTCAACTACAAAAGATAAATACATGGAAACCACTCATGCAAGTAAGGAATAAATATGATTACAAAGTTTGTGTTCATGTATTGGGTTGGTACAACAAGCTGTAAGGATAGATTGTGACAATCAGAGTGTAATTTTTCTGGTGAAGAACCTGGCTTATCATTCAAAGACAATGAATATTGATATTCAATATCACTTTGTGAGAGACATGGTTGAAGGAAAGAAAGTGTTGCTGATGAAGGTGGACATTTTGAAGAATGTTGTAGATTCATTAACAAAATATGTGAGCACTGATAAGTTCTGTTGGTGTACAGGATCCATGGGAATTGCTGCCATGGATTGTTTACTATGTAACCATGTAACCCCCTGTATGCAAAGAAAACAACAAGTGGGAGAATGTTGTGTATGTGTTATATTCTTTGCATGACTAGCTCTATTGTCTGCTATGACGCACCGAGCAAGCATGGGGTTTTGAGGTTGTAGGGGGGCGATACCCCCCCCCCCCTCGATAATTTTTTTGCCTCGAGAAACGTGTCACATTTTCTCATTTTTTGTGTCGCCTCGATTTTCGTGTCCATTGTTGGGCGGTTTTTCGGCACATGGTTTTTTCCGATGGTTTTTTATTTTCGGTTAAGGATTTAGGGTTGTGGACTAATCCAAGTCATTGGGTTAGGGTTTTAGATGCTGCTGGCTCCTATATGTATATTGTATTGTAAACAATGTATCACTATGAATGAATATAGAATATGCTGGTTTTCCCGGTTTGGGTTTCTAGGGGTAAATCTCTGTGTAGTGTGTGTATTTTCCATTGTATCTTTTCTGTTCTTTTATTGAAAATCTATTTATAGTAAAATATTGTACAATGTTAAAATCTACACGAAGAACAAATATCGAATAACACACGTAGAACATATAAGTAAGGATAAATAGAATGATCACCTCCCATTCGCTCACTAGTGCAGAAGCTTGGTTCTTGTATTCTCAATAGATGCCTCGAGTGAGACTTCACTTTCATGTAGGTGATGCCGAAAGGGCCGGTATCTGAAGGTTTTTTTCGGTTAAGATAACTTGAACCTAGGGTCTTACACTAGTGTGCCAACAAATGGTTCCATTTCCGGGATCTGAAATCTGTGATTGATGGAATGTTTTGAAGGGCGACTAAGAAAGATATCTCAGAATGGTTGAAAGGGAAGGAACGAGAGTTTGCTTGGAAAGAGAATATAAATCTTTAGATGAGGAATAAGCAATAGATGCAAAGGTATGTGTACACAGAGCTGCATGAAATTTTCTTTGGCGAATTTTCGATTATTTTGACTAAATGGTTAGAAAGATTAGCGGAGAATACTAGAAGATACTGAATTGTAGCATCAAGGAATAAGAATCCTTAGTTGGTAAGATAGATGAATTATGTAAGTAATAAAAATTCTCGTGTAGTTTATTTCTGGTTGGATAGTATATTAGGAGGATATATTACAGAATTTGCAGTAGATTGTACCCAGTCATACAATGTTGCAGAAAGGGACTTCTTCAAAGGTCCACGTGGAAGGTTCATGAAATCATTGGGTACATGAATAAATGTGTTATTGTGTGACAAGTGCATGATGACAATGGAATCCGACTGCTAAGGGGCTCTTGCACATAGGGGAACCGAGGGATAACAAGAGGATAGTCTGAGGATAAGAGAGAGCGAAGGGATAAATGAAGAAGGAAGGGAGGGACTGAGGATGTTGAGAATTGAAGAGGTTGTATCATAGGAAGAGGAAAATCTTTGAGTATTGCACAGTGGAAGGAGGTACAAGAGGTAGAGTACTGGGGATGAGAAAGGAGATCCGTGTAGTGAGCTAGAGTGGAGAGGAACTTGTGTAATAGTCCAAATCGTGGAGATACCACACATAAAAGGAGAGGAAGAGGGGATCCATTATAGTCCTATAATAGAGGAGTCGTTAAGTCATACTCTAACTAGATCCTGTATCGAATCCACGACCCTATGTGCATCACCACAATCTGAGATAACAATCGAAGACTTATCAAAATCACTTATAGTTAGCAAGGGAGGATAGAGTAGTAGAAATTAGAGTAGTGGAAGCATTGCGCAAAGTCAGAGTCAACCAACATCACCAAGAGGAGGTACTACACAAAGAAACATGGCATGGGTAGACAATACCCTCAAACTGCTCAAGTTCCATTGCATTGGGTCAGAGGACCTAGAACAACATTTGTTTGTCTGCGAGACAATTTTGGCTACAAAGAATGTACATGATGAGGCCATGAATATTGCGCAGTTGGAAACAACATTTAGAGGTTGTGCGCTAGTCTGGTACATGAAGCTGCAGAGTACCATACCTACAGGACTTTGGCGGAGATAAGGAAAGCATTGTTGAAAGAGTTCAAGAAGCCAAAGTCTGAGTCACAGTACATTACAGAGATGAAGGAAATTAAACAATTGCAGACTGAATCAGTCTAGGATTATGACCAACGTTTTAAGGATATGATGGGTAGACTGACATTCCAAATCCCGGATCAACAACATCAATAATGGTTTATTACCAGACTCCTACCACACATCCGCAGGACCTTGATTCAACAGAAGGTAGCGTCACAGTCTGAGACTCTGGAGATTGCAATGAAATTGGAAGCATCCCTTGCATGAGATAATGAAGGGATGAAGCAAGTTCAGATGATGTTGGATGCATTGATGATTCAACTGGAAGAAATTACAAAAGGGAAGGAGAAATGAGAACAAGTATGGTGTACCAAGTGTAGGACCGAAGGCCATCACAAGGACAAATGCCCAACCTTCGTGTAGTATTTAGCGATTGGAGCACTGAATCCACTACTAAGAGGGGGATACTGTGAAATATGTAAGAAATGGGGACACCATACGACTGAGTGTCCATTACTGCAGAAGTATCATAGTACACTAAGGAACTTATTTTGCAACTTTTGTAAGTCCGTCGGACATGAAGAGAAGGATTGTCGCACGTTTGAGTTGATGAGGGAGTGCACTTCAGATATGTACATGATTAAGGAGGATAATGATACAACAAAAGGAGGTGGTCCACCATATAATAATCAGAGAGGATTTAATACATGAAACAAAGCAAACTTTGGCAGAGGTCAAGCAAAGGAAATTTTGGCAGAGGAGGAAGAGGGCCAATAATATGTTACAATTGTAAACAATCAGGACACTTAGCCTGCGAATTCCCAAATCTGTGTACATCGTGCACATACTGTAGAGCACTGGACCATGCAACAAAATATTGTCCTCAAATACTTGTGACGTGGCAGGCAAGAGGGAATTAGAACCATAATCCAAATCAGAGTGTACATAAAATATCATTGGAGAAATGCAATGAAGGGACAAGAATAGCAGTTGTTATGCACGAAGGAGCTAGAACAAGAGTGGATGCGATGAATGGAGGAAAGCAGGATGAGCAATGGGTAAGGAAGTCAACATGCCCTATGTGAACATTCGACCCTCAACAAGAAAAGGAGACATATTAGAGGGCAATAAAAGAGGTACTTGGACATGATTGGGGAGCATCAACATCATCTGCACCTCATGTCGGAGATTACACGGTGCCAGAGATGCCAACTGGGAAGGTAAGCACTCTAAGAGAATTCCCGCTAAGTTGCGTAGAGTTAATGAAAGATGAAACTACACTGAATGCACTATATGAGATGATTGATCACTGCATGCAAGGAAGGTAAATCCCCATCGCACAGAGGGTAGTGAATCAAGTATTGCACAAAAAGAGGAACAACGAAGAATTAATATTAAATGCGCAGATTGGGGAATATGATGTGGATAACGTTATTTTAGACTTGGGATTTGATGTGAATGTATTACCTAAGAAGACCTGGGAGATGATGGGAAAACCCAAGTTGATCTGGTCTCATGTTCAGTTAAGGCTCGCAAATCAGCACAAGATAATACCAATTGGTCGATTGACATGAGTTCCTGTGAACATAGATGGGGTGCGCAACACAACCAACTTTGAAGTTATTGATATCGTGGATGATAGTCAACCATATCCAAAATTGATGGGACTTGAATGGGAATTTGATAATCATGCAATTAATAATTTGAAGCAGAGGGAAATGATATTTGAAGTCGAAGACTTGAAATTGACTGCACCATTGGACCCAACAGAAGGAAAGAGATATATAGAGCCAACAAAAGGAAATGACATTGACAACTTGTATAACATGATTGCGTAGATGAATGATTATGAAAACCCCACTGCATATGGTGTGCTAAGTTGGAGAAGTGTCAGTTCATGTGCATCAAATTCAGAGGAAGGTTTTGAGCATTGGCAACAAAGGATGCATGAAGTATCAACTAGATGATGTGCAGGCATAACCTAATCATTGCATTGGATTGGAATAGAGTTATGTGATCCACCTAGGTATGATGGATTAACTGATATAGGATTTTTTTTAAAGGCGTTCGAGTTACATGTACATGAACAACATATGTCGTTGGCACTAGATGTTTTCCTAAAAGCGACTCCACCCAGATGGTGGGATACATAGAGAGGGGATGGAAGACTGGTCGCAGTGTAGAAGACTAATGTAAGTAAGGTTTGGTACCGAGGTAGAAAATATTGCGCAGAAGTATACCCGAGAGAGCGATCTAGTAGGTCACATTGATCAGTGTAGAACCTTATGGAATTCAGTACCAGAGACAGAATGAGCGCATAGGTTTATACATACACTGGATACAATTCCTAAGAATTGGTATCTGGAGATGAAAATGCACAGAGAAGCAACCAACTGGGACGAGTTGACTTAGATGTTCAAGGTAACATTTAAATTTGAACATGAATCTCCATCAATAGATACAACACTATAGGCTATTCTAACTAAGGTCTTCTCAGAAGAAGGGTCGATGGAGGTGGTACCAGTCTGCGATGCACATAGAGCTTCTATGAATGTCCATGAGTTATTGGAGTGTTACATTGTTTCTAAGGAAGAACAAGATGAAGAGGATCCCATGAATGTGCAAGTACCTGAAACAAAAGGAGAACGAGAAGTAGAAGGGCCAGAGCTTGAGTATGTCATGTACACACAACCAATAAATACATGGAAGGTAAACATTGGTACGATAGAGAATCCAAAGTTTGTACAGATAGGGGATTACTGGAGTGATGAAACAATAAAGAAGATTGCAAACTTATTGTGTGAATATCAATACTTATTCCCGACTACATTCTAAGAGATGAAGGGGATAGCTGGGGACTTGGGCGAGATGAAGATTCCTTTGAAACTAGGTGCTAAGC
>ML804903.1:0-11506 GCA_009831015.1 Picea engelmannii | reverse complement strand
GGGGAAGGAGCCAACATGAGGTGCGCGCAAAAAGAAGAAAGCACACAAGTATTCAACCATTTATACATTGACAGATGATGACATGGACCGAATTGGTTACGAAATAAAGGATACCACTAAGGAGGTAGTTCAACAAATGTCACATTGGCAGGATGAAATCGACAAAAAGATGCAAGAGCAGATGATGGAATTGCAATAACAGCTGGAGATAGTAAGCCTATTAGCAAAAAGAAGATCCAAGGAAGGACAACCAACATGTGCGACGAGGGAAGTAGAAGCTACCACTTCTCACTTCTCACTTCTCACAAATGCCTGAAGGGTGCAAAGTGATAAAACTCTCAGCAGATGCAATCGAGTGCCCCACACCCAAAATGTAGGAACAATACATGGACTATGTCACTTGGACTTAGTCATCTCGCAGATGTCCATAATAGTGTTACATGGATTGAAAATGGGTATCGTGCAGGAATTATGACTCCACACAGATACCGCTTCTAGTGAGTTGATAAAAGTTGCAGAGGAAAAATAGAACTATAGAAGGAATACACAACGACTCTCCAGGAAAGGAGCGCAGTGGAGCAAAAAGTGGAAATCACACTGAAGGATAAGACTGATGCCAAAGAAAAGGCTGAGTAAGAAATGAAGGAGAAGGATGCAATCGAACAAATGGAGCAGTGCATTCAAACAACCATCCAAAAATTGTACAAAGAAATCCCAGAAGTGCTAATGATAGTTGAAGCCACAATGGAGGAACAAGTGTCCAAGATTGGCGAATTAATAAAAGAGTTCCACACCAAGATTGCAGAATTGGAATTGCGCATAGTACTAGGGACACCACCAGAAGAAAGGGAACAAAGAGACATGACATCACAAACATCAGTTGCAAAGATCATAAACCTCTAACATGAATGCATAAGGATGTGCGACGAGAGCACACATATTTGGAACCAGCTCATAATGAACTTAGATTTGAAGGATATGGAGGATAATATAAGGAGCACCCATGAGAAGACCCACCAAGCAAATGAGAGCATTAATACTTTACCACCCGCGAAGCGAATAACAACAATTTTGGCTAATAGACAATTGTATGCTGAAGTAGAACATATGAAAGCAGAGCAGAAGAATATTGCTTAGAATTGGAACCCCTCTAGGACGAAGCACTCTAGGTGATAGGCGAGTTGGCCACTACGCAAGGAACTACGAACCAAGCAACGTGTTGAGGAAAAGATATGAATTGATCTTACTCAAGCATTTTCAGACTTTACTTGGCTAAAGAAAAGTAGACGGGAATATCACCCTATGTTTATAGCCAACAAAAATAACATCATAACTCACAAGTATTAATTACGAGTTCTTAGGCTAGTCTTTTATCAACAAAAAACTTGTTAGAAATTCACCTTTTATGTAATTTTCTGAATATAACAGTTGCTTAAATAAATGTAAGAACATAAGTAAAGAAACCAAGATGATAATCAAGATAGATGAGACATAAAACAATCCTTTATTTCATTCCAATTCACTAAAGAGTCATTTTCTTTACAAAATCTCATACATAAATCTTGGACCAAAGTCAAACTTAGACATCCCCGATGGAACATACAAAAGGACCTTTGATAGAAAACTAAAACTGAACTCTAAAAGCTGGATCAACTTGCCATAGATTGTTGCCCACTCGACTTTGCACATTAGCATTTATCAATCATGAAAATTAATTCACAAATAGACAAGTCTACACAGACTATCAAAGATAGATCAACACCTCTGAAGAACAAGTGTCTGAATGATTTGATTCAACCCTGAATATTGTTGTCTACAATAAGACCCTGCTATCGTAAAAGAGAATTAGGCTGTGATGAATATATGAATGAATGAAAACTAAACTATCTCAACATAAACTCAAAGAAAAAACCTTAGCATGCTTTTGCTTCTATCCTCTGCTTTGTTCCTCCCTTTCCTTTTGATTTTAACAAATTAGAATTGGTTGAAATAGTTGAACCAACTCATTAGTTAAGTTAATTAAAGACTCAACTAACTTTAGTTAGGGGAAAAGTAATAATCATAATAAGGGTCATAAATAATAATAACTAGTAGGTGGGACCCCTTGTGGCTCCCTTTAGTTCATAACAATAATAATAATCATAACATAACCATTAGTTAATAAAAACACACCTCCTTGTGTCTCCCATCAACCTATTCACTTTTGGTAATTTGAGCTCATGAAATTTGAAATTATTTCAAAAACAATAATCATATATCCAAAATAAACATGTTGTCCAAAGATCCCTGAAGTTAACTGTCATAAAACGATAAATAAAATAAAACTCAAGGCCATATTTTCCCTTGTTGATGCTATTATCCTTTAGTCCTTTTTTTTGACAGAGGCGTGATAGGCCTCTATTTTTAGCCTTTTATCTGAATGGTGCATCCCTGTATGCATGATTGATTAGAAAATGATCTTTTATTTAACCATACATGAAAACTCTTTTAAAATACGAAATGGATTTTGGCTCAACAATGTATTAGACTCATGCAATCCAATCCATACAAATTGCTTTACTGCCAATCAATGAGCAGGGGGGTGGAAAAGGGTTCTGGGATATACGAGGGGGTTGTATTGAGCGAAAATATGATATAATGAGAGGAGGAAAACATGGTAACTACTCAATGACAATGACAATCAATTGTAAATCAACCAATAAAACCTCACTGCAATCCACACAAGACGCTGCCACTTCCATCTACTTTAAAACATAAATTCTCTTGACTGTAATCAATCTCAGAACAGGGAGTGAAAAAAATGAATATGGGAAGTTGATGAGATTTGTAATTAGCAGAAAATGAAAACATGGAAGGGAATAAAGACGATTACTGTTCGTGAAATTAACTAAGTGATGCACAAAACATTATGCAAAAAGAGATGTATCAACCATCAATCACTTTGACCAAATAACAATTTATGTGCATTTAACTAGTTTTCTGTTCATAATCAAATATCCAACACAATTTCACCACATGACAACATGTATTTCACACAATTTGTAAGGGGTTTTGTTCCTGTCATTTACATTCTTTGCATTTTATAGCAATTTTTAACAGTATCCATTTTCAATATGTAAACCATCAAAACCAACCACTGCCCATACATTACTTCAATCAACAAACATACTTCAATTCATATTTCCAAAAAAACAATGAAGTCACAGTATCACTGCCATAGGGTATGTCACTTTGAATGCAATGACATTCATTAAATAAATATAGGCAATCACCCAAAATCAAGATCAAATTGCCAAAACCGAATTGACAATTAAACAGATAACAACCACCATTCCAACACAAGATATGCACCGAATAATACAATCATGTAACTCCATCATTGTGCAAGCTTAATTTCATGTGATTTTAAAAGCTGGACCATCGATTCAACATGACGGGGTTTCAACAACGTTTCTTAACAAATGACCGATTGCAACAAAACATGCTCAAAAACTCTGTGGGCATCCCTGAGTGTGAGAAACAAAGTTATCCATATCATACGTAGTGCGCAGTCATCAAAACACTATGATACAATATCTCCATTTAACAAATCAAACACACAATCACAGTAATAAATCAATCCATCATGCTAAGTCATTAATAACACAGTATGGATTCGATTTAGTCCAACTGTAATCAACTATGCTGTGCGAACTCAGACTCATACCATCAAACGATCATAAGGATATAGTGGATAAAATTTCTACAGTGATCCGACTCAATAGTCATTCGGCCCCAAGGAAACCACAATTACCATGCCCATTATTTCATTTGTAAAAATACCATGCACACACGCGATATGCGTGAGCAACATCAATCTTTTGCAACCAATGCCAACTAATCATCCAAATAATTATTAGTGCAATTACTAGTGACTGTGTATTAACCAAACAATTCACCAATGTTGTAGAAAATCAATTAACCGAACAAGATGTGGTAACTACGCATACCCACACATCAAATCATATCGGGGTAGAGGCCTTCTCCATTAACAATACTGAGTTATTAACATAAGGAGGGTGACTGTATACTTTGAAAGTACAATTGGCAATGCAGGGTTGATCATTATTATCACAGAGGCAATAACTAAACGTCCAACCAAAATGACTGCCATATGACCAACTGGGCGAATCTGTATTCAAAGTGATCGACCATACATTCAATCCACAATAACCCGAAGCAACTTGACAGGCATGACAGTCTCCTCTACAGAACTCTAGATTGGGGGGTTAAGGGTTTGCTCGATAGCCATCACAGGAGGAATAGAGCCAATTCCTCATAATGGTAAAAATTTGAGGTCAAAGGTGTACACATAAAGAGGGATATGATTTGTTTGTGGACATGAAAAAATTCCATGACAGAGGCCATAACAGGAGGTGAGGCTCTAACTTGGAGCGGAAAATGTGGTTTAACGCATGCAGGGTATAACCCTCATGCCTTTCGATCAAACAAATACCACACAACGGTGAAGACAGGGCCGATTAAGAACATGAAAACCCACTTCATGACCACTAGTGGTGAAATCAATCAACTGCCCATCTGTACAATGCGTGGTGATGCTAATTCTTCAGTCATTTAAACCCCATAAAAACCCAAATACTGAATACAACAATGCGAAAACGTGAAGATAACCCACCAAGACCAACAAGGATTTTCTAAGTAAACCATCAAGGATAACATAGATCTCTTGTGACTTCTAAAACCCAGGATAATCAGTAATGCTATGACTTCAACCTCATTTCAAAGAGAATTATCAACGTTTGATCACAATCACCATTTACACAATCATAATACTTAAGGAGAGCACTGCTAATACACTTGAGCCAATATCCATTTCGTAACCAAAGTAGATTCATGAAGGGCCAAAAAAAAGAGAACATACCTGTAATCAAATGTTTGAAAACATGAGTTGGGCGAGCGGTTCCTCCCTGTTGAGAAATCAAAGCATAACCACAACAATAATGTTTGGAAGATTGCCTGACCATAGTGGCATCCAATGGTAAGGGTAAAGGCAATGTGCAATAAATTCACATCACTTACCTACTTCAATTTCATTCAATTCTTAGTACGCGCTAGCTACTAATCCAACAAATCATCCACCTTGAACCAACAACCTTTAATTTCCAAGAGCGCCACCCGTATCACATATTACCATCTCTATTATGTAGAAATGCATACCAACTATGCTATATACAACCTTAATAACTCGCATGGCTATCCTATGTTAGCTAGGATTTGCCATAATCGTTTTCAATGCATATAGTATAACATGTTAGCATAGGACAATTTCTTCTTTTAGCTTCTTTCCATTTGTTATTACTAACATGTGTTTGTCGCAGGTGCCACAAGTAATAGATCCAGGAATAGTCAACAATGATACCCTAAATTTTTTTTGGTATAACTTGATCTTGGAACAACAAGGGAACCCTGTATAATATGCCTGATCCATTATCCAATAAAGCAAGATATCGTCAGCCATGAATGTAGTCTCGAATAGT
Source organism: Picea engelmannii (assembly GCA_009831015.1). Classification (NCBI taxonomy): domain Eukaryota; kingdom Viridiplantae; phylum Streptophyta; class Pinopsida; order Pinales; family Pinaceae; genus Picea; species Picea engelmannii. The sequence goes on along the minus strand of ML804903.1, from coordinate 5,969 downwards.
ATCGAATAAACACCAGACTTTCTCTCCATATAACGAGGCGGTCCCACCTACTAGTATTATTTAGATTTTATAATAATAGGCTTTAGCAATACTTTGCGGGCCAAACTTCGTTGTGAATTTAATCATAGACAAACTGGATACTCCACTGGAAAATTTGTTTCCAACAGATTTAGAACTTAGAACTCATGGTTTCACAAACCAAGAGCAGCATGTCAAGAAAATATAACTAGGAAGATTATGCAACAGGGGGAAGTGAGAGGATTTAATGGAAAGATGACCGAGAATTTGGGAATAACTTATGAAAAATGTTAAGTATGAGGGGTTTTACCATTGTATGCATAATCCATCGACCAAAATCTGCTCTTTAACCTTTAAGGAGGAAAATTTCTAGATTTTCTCTTAAACTCTCAATGGATGAAGAAATGGTGAGAAGAAGCGAGAGATAACCAATCCTTTATAAGACTACAATGGAAATATATAACAATTTCAAGGGTCCTTCAAAGAAGACATCATAATAGCTGTGTAAGCTTGATTGTTATTGACTAACAATGCTTGCATGAGTGTCACTATGGAAAATATGATCCAACATCTTATTCTCTATTGAAACTAAAAGATGACCAAAAACAAAGCCCAATAAAATAAGATTGCAAAAGATTAAAATGGAAGATATAAAGTGACAGAAAAGTAAAGGTAGTAGGAAATGATTAAAACAAAAAACAACTACTGTAAGCAGAAGAAAAAAAAAATGAAAACCTGAAAACAGAGCTAGACTACTAAAATATAGGAAATCCAGAAAGAATAGAGCTTTTCAAGTTGGTTCCACGTAATGCTTTAAGTGAGAACCGTTAGTGCTGTAGGAAAACAATCGTTCCTGCAAATCCTTTAGAATGTAATAATTTGTACCTAAGACAAAAACGATTTTGAAAGGACCCAACCATAATTTCTGAAATTTTGAATGTCTTCCCCTATCAGCGTGAGACGAATCCCATAGCATAACTTTTTCATTGACTTTAAACTTGACAATTTTGACACTCTTGTTGAAATATTTCTTAACAGTTTGTTGTCTCCTTTTAATATTATCCAAAGCGAACACCCTTTTTTCTTCCAAATCTAGTAATGCATTTACTCTTTGTGAAACATATGAAGAATTTAGTTCTTCGGTCTGTAGCATCAACCTTAAGGAAGAAAGTTCCAACTCTGTTGGCAGGAGGGCTTCTTGACCATAAACCAACTGAAAAGGGGTACAACCAGTACTTACTTTAGTAGTAGTTAGATCTGCCGAGAGGGCATAAGTGAGGAGAGTGTGCCACTGACGATGTTCATCCTCGATGAGCCTTTTGACGATCCTTAACAGATTTTTGTTGGTGGACTCAGCTTTCCTGTTTCCTTGGGGATAATAAGCTAATGATGTGAAATGTTTAACCCCCAAATTGGCTAGAAACTGATTCAACTTAGCAAAAATGAAAGCGGGACCGTTGTCTGTAATAATTTCCAATGGAAGACCAAATCTGGAAAAAATATTATTTTCAAGGAAAGAAATTACCTAATCGTCCGAGGAATGTTTAAGTGGGAAATATTTAGCCCATTTTGTAAAATAGTCTGTGGCTGTCAAGATAAAAACTTGCTCAGCTGAAGAAGGAGGGTTAATAGAACCAATAAAATCCAATCCCCACTTTGAAAAGGGAAAATTTGGGAGGATAGCTGTTAATGGCATGGATGAAAGGCGTTCTTTCCTTGCGAATTTTTGGCATTTGTCGCAAGACTTTGAAAAAATATATGAGTCGCGAAAGATTGAAGGCCAATAATATCCCTTTCTAATAATCTTGAAAGTAGTGGTCTTTGCAGAAAAATGACCTCCTACATGAATGACAGAGCTTGAAGAGACGTGAGCTTCTTGCAACAATTTCTGCACATCTTCATTGTTTACACATTGAAGCAACACACCATAAACAGATCTTCGAAATAATAGGTCTCCTATAATAACATATCTTGCAGATTCAAGATGAAGTCTTCTCCTTTGATGAGTGTCTAAGTTGTCTGGACATCTTTGGTTTTGTAAATAATAGACCAATTTTTTGTACCAAGGATGTTCAGACACAGGGTGGATCCAATCGTCAACGTAAAAGAGGGATGAAAGGGAACTATCTTCTTCATCAATTTCTTCACCATTCTCAACATGCTGAGCCAAGTGAAGGGCTAGGTCACGTCCCTTGATAGTGGTAGAAGTCACGATATTCAAATCATGCTCCTGGATCTTGGCAAACCAATGTGCAAGTTTTCCTGAAAGATAAGTCTGTGAGAGAAAAAACTTAACAGCATGTAAAGGGACCTTTACCAATGCATGCTTACCTAAGATGTAGTGGAGAAAATTTTCAATGGCCTTAACAAGAGAAAAAGCGTGTTTCTCAATAAAAGAGTATTTAAATTCACCATCAGACAAACTTTGACTCATGTAAGCCACAAGTTTTTCATTTCCTTGACCGTCATTTTGCATAAGGACAACAGAAACTGCCTCTTCAGTGGCGTTAGTATAAATCGTGAATTCCTTCTCAAAACTGGTGCGGAGATGATTGCTTTCTTAATCCCTTCAAAAGCATTTCCAACATCATTAGTCCAGGAAAAAGAATGGTCCTGCTTAAGTAGATTATGGATTGACTTGACCATCACTGCAAAATCTGGAACAAACCTACAGACGAAGTTAATAACTCCCATAAAGGCTTGAACCTCTTTCTTGGAAGTAGGAGTAGGAAGGTTAAGGATAGAAACAATCCTTTCAGGATCGATACTTATTCCTGAATCTAAGACAATGTGTCCAAGGAGCTTGCTCTAGGTAACACCAAAAGTAGACTTGGAAGGGTTTAGGGAAATTCCAAATTTCCTACAGCGCATGAGAACTTTTCTTAGATGACCAAAATGATCTGATCGGATTCTAGAGTAAACTATTAAGTCATCAAGGTAGATCTAAATGATCTTACCGATCAAATCGTCAAAAGCTAATTGCATAGATCTTTGAAAAGTGGCACCCACATTAGATAAACCAAACGACATACATTCATAACCAAAGGTACCCCAATGAGTAATTAATGTGGTTTTATATTTATCTGCCCTTTTTACCTTGACTTGATTGTAACCGGAAAACCCGTCAAGTAAGGACATAATTTGTGACCCTGCAACTTGCTGCAAAATCATTTCCATGTTGGGAAGAGGGAAGTGGTCCTTTATACTAGCTCGATTTAATGCACAAAAATCAATGCACAATCTAATCTGGCCAATTTTTTTCCGAACGAGGACTAGATTTGAGACCCATTCAGAATATTTGACTGGAAATATGATTCCAACCTTCAAAATTTTTTCCAACTCCTTTCGAATGGTTGCTTCTAGCACGGTGTTGATAGGTCTTTGTTTTTTCCTAACTGGTTTTACGCCTTCCTGGATGGGGATGGCATGCTGTATAAGTCCAGGATCAAAGCCACGAAGATCCTCATAAGACCAAGAAAAAACATCTTGAAATTCACCAAGCAACTTGGAAAAGTTCTCTTTCTCTTGATATGAACATTTGGCACCTATTTTGATGTTCTTTGGAGTCTCGGGTGTTCAATGTTCAATGAGATGGTTTCACCCACCTTCCTTTTCGACTCTTCTTCCTTTTGTTTCTCCTTGTTGCCTACATCACTCGACGAAAATGAACTCTCCAGAGGATTCAAGCCTTTAGGAATCTTGTTATCTTCTATGGATATAATTTCCTTAGGTTTAAAAGGTTCATTTTGAATAAAAGCAAAAATGCTCTCATCATTAGTGAAGACCTGCCAATATTCTATATTGTCGGGAATATGCAGACGATATAGGGATTGAAAGATATAATCAGGTATGTGTGGCAGAAGTTGCTGATTAGGGGAGGCTGCAAAAACTGCTAATCGATCGACCATTGAGTTTAACTCCCTTTTAACATGGGTGATGTTGAAAGATAAAAGGTTTGAGATAAGTGCCCAAACGGTTTGGGTGTATCGTTTCATCAACTTGTTGCTAGGAGAGTAAATTTTACGCAAAAGATTCACATCAAGCTCGGAATCTCCAAACATTGAAAGGTGACCACAACAAAGATTATAAATATTTTCAATGCCTAATAACAAGGCTTCGAATTCAGTGACATTGTTAGTGCAAGCGAATTCCAACCGATAAGAAAAGTTATTGATATTTCCTATAGGAGAAATCAAGATAATGCCAGCTCCGTTACCCTCGTTTGAGCATGAACCATCAAAGTGGAGGTGCCACATGCCATCATCTAAATCAATTTGTTCCATGGAAATGTTATCTTCCTCGACAAAGATGCAATACACTCCTAAGTCCTCCTCAATATAGTTTACGTTAGGATGTGGGACACTTTCAATGTAGGGTGATATCCTTCCTTCTCTAAGGACTAAAATATTTTTTTCATTCCGAGGAACAAATAAATGTGTCCCATCAAGTGAGAGGTACCCACCCATTGAGGCTTGCCAATCTCTTCCTAAGATGATTGAGTAATTTCTTACTGGCATGTCGATCACCTGAATATTGAGGGTTGTCTTTATTTCAGGATGGGCGCACAAAACTAGGGTCACATATTTAATCTCACCTATGGTCTTTTGTTGTAGAATATTATAAGAAAGCATGCTTCTGGCATTTTCATCTGTACAAGACAAGCCTAGATCTTCCATAATAATCTTCGACATCACACTTGGGCCCGAACCACCGTCAATGAGGAAAAAATGGGAAATTTTGTCCATGATCTTTACATAAATGTAAAAAGGTTTTTTTTTTACAGGGTATCTAAGGTTATGTACACCTACTTTATTTACAAAAGAATCCTCTTTGTCCACCTCTTCGGAAATATTGGCTACAAATATTGGCTACAACATAATCTTTTCCTTCCATGAATTGTTTCAGATGCATCTGTTGTTCAGGGACGACAACAATGTCTAGGAGTGTTGCATCTGCTTTGATGTTGGCCAGTTGATTCAAGATATTGTATTTAGAAGAGGGAAGAGGGGAAGTGATTTTTTGAATCTCAAGAATTTTAGGAACCTGGGACGTAGCAGCGTTTGAGGATGAGCTAGGGCTAGAAGAACTGCAAGGAGGATCAAATTTACCCTTGGGAGCATAGGCTTTGTTCCTAGTGTTAATAACCATGACATCATCTGGCTCTAAAAAGTCTAGGACAACAATAATAGCTTATGGTATTTTACCAAAGATCTTATCTCTGGCACTCTTATTTACCTCACATGTGGTTTCTTCATGGTGCTCCTCAGAAAAGTTACACCAACTCCAAGGTAGGATAGCCTTAGGCTGAAAATTGTTTTCAACCAGATTTCTAAACGGGGGTGCAGAAGAGGATGAAACTCCAGGGGTGAGAGGGGAGACAACACTCTTCCCCTCAAATGCTATCATACGATTGTTCATATCTTGTAATAGTTGTAAGAGGGCAGACATATTTGTCTGTCTAACTGATTCTCCCTGGGGTAGACCAGTTCGTTCAAGGTGTTCTTCATACTCCAAGAAAGTATGTAGGGGGGAAACGAGATTATCAATGGATTTTCCCTCAAGCCTATGATGATAGGGAGAAGGTAATGCATTATAATAATGCATGAAAGTGACTTGGTTCTGCAGGCAGATAAGTTTGGGGATTTGATTATACAACTTCGTGAACCGCAAGTTGAAAGACTTAATGGTCTCACCATCTTTATAAGCGATGTTATTATATTCCCTTAACTTCTTGGTAGGGCTTTTGGATTGCCCATAAGTGGATCGAAACCAATAGATTAACTGTTGGCAAATATTGAACAAGCAACAAATGTGTATTGATGGTTGTTGTCATTGATGGCAACATCGGAGTTGGCGTGCAGAAGAGAAGGAAGACAGAGATCCACAACCACAGGATCCCATTCAAATTTCCCGAAAGAACGAGGGCCGTCAGATCAGACAGAAACTGCGAG
>ML804902.1:105190-122444 GCA_009831015.1 Picea engelmannii | reverse complement strand
CCCCCCCGACCTAGACCTCCTAGGTGCTTATTTATACTATTTTATAGTTTTATTAGCCATTAAATTCCAAAACCCTAACCCGAACATGGTTAGGTCTTACTGCCTTCGTGCCTTGCATGCTTTCTTCCTTTGCATGTGTTTTTTCCTTATACGTGTTGATTTTCCTTCCAACTGTCTTTTTCCAAATTGAGCTTTACTTTCCAAAAATGGACTTTTTCTCAATATCATCCTGCACCCAATAGGCCCCCAACACTGACCTATGTCTCGTCCCGAGCCACCTATGAATTGCGCACTCCCTAAACAACCTCTGCTAGGCTATGGAACTTGTCTGCAAGTTCCCTTCCTCTTACCTGGACCTGTGCGACCTTTTCTGTGAGCGCTTCTAATAATTGCACTATGATCTCCTCCTGGATCATTGTTGCGCACTTTGTCTGTGATTGCGCCATGTTTCTCTTCTCCTCCTCAAATTGTGCGATCATTTGCATTGCTTGGTCTTGAAGGGGTTCCATCTGTGCCTGTATTTCCTTCTTCTGTGTCTACACAACTTTTAACTCTGCCTGCAACTTCTTCATATCTTGTGTTCCTTTCAGATGCTTTGTGATACTCATTGTATTCTACCTCTGCTTGAGGTCTTGGATAGTTTCACTTATCCTTTCTTCTTCCTGGTCCCACTGCTTGACCTTCTCTTCTTCCTTGAACGTTGTCCAAAGTTGTGCTTCTCTATCAAAAAATCCTATTGTTGCGCTGACTTGTTTCTCCATCTCATCCATTTGACGTACAACTTCATGTTTCCTTTGCTCCTCCACCTCTGGAGGAGTCATAGGGTTGAGATTCTCTTTTAATTCCTCGATATCCTACCTGTAGCGATCATTTACTGTGTGATGAGGTTGATCTTCTCCTCTTCACTTCTTTATTCTATTTGCATGTTGTCAGGGATGTGATTATACACCACTGCCAAATATTGTTCTATTCTATTTGCGCGTTATTTTTCCTCCTTAGTTTCAATCTTGACCTGCTCGAATACCAGTTCTAGGGATTCCTTGCCATTCTTTGTATGTTGCAATTCTACTGTGTATGTTCTTGCGCATGACTGCACCTCCCGCGCGACATTGACTTAAAGCTTGTATAGTTCCTTGGTTGGTATCCTTTCCATTACCAACTCTACTTGCGCCAGATCCTTCAATGGTGTCTAGGCTAGGGTATCATCCATCTACAACATGTTGGATGTGACCTAGAAGTTCAGGCTCACCTGTGCTATGGTTTGGATGGTATCTTTCTCGCTCGACGCAATCCTTGCCTCTGCTTCTGTTGCTACAAGGAATGGATTTGTTCCCCTTTCAAGCTTATGCGTTTCTCTCATCTTCTCTAGGACCTGCCTTATGTCTGCTAGCTCATATTGAATTTGACCTCTTTGGTGTTGGGTGTCTTCAAACTCCTCAATTGGGCGTTCCTGTACTTTTTCTTCCATGAGGTCGGTGTCATCCTCAGTAATCGTGTACTCTGGAAGTTGCTTGTGTGCCTTGGCCTTCTTGCATGACCCCCATGTTTGTATTATTGTCTTCTTGGGTGGCCCTATTTATCGTGGGGTGGTTGTCGAGGGGGTTTCTTGTGTCGTTGTATCCCCCATTCCTTGTTCTCCTCATGCTGGAGCAGTGCCTTTTTTTCTTGCCTGCACATCGTTCTCTGGTGCAGTCCCTTTCTTTTGTTGTGTTAGCTTCTAACTTGGCTTCAAATTTTTAGGCACAACATTGTCTCCTGAGGGTGTCTTATATCCCCCTGCTTCTATCTCCTTTCTTGTGGGCACTTCCTTAGCAATGATTGGGATCTTCCAGTCATCTTATTAGTCGCGCATTGTCATTTCTACATATTCTCCACTGATGCAGTATTGGATTTGCAGCCATTCCTTGGTTGGATTCATGTGCACTTGTATCCACATGGTGTGGCGTCTGGTTATGAAATTCACAATACCTTGGTATTGCGTGACAACCTCCAGATTGATCCTTCATGTGTTTGTTATGCTTTCTTGGATGTGTTAAAGTACCATGTAAAGGTACCTACGTTACCACTTCTCCTCCTAGGGTCTAAAGTGCTCCCCATTAAGGTATACCGCAATGCGCGACAATGACCTATCATGTCGTAAAATTAAGAATATGGTGGCTCCCTCCACCCAACTAATGCTATCAGAATTATTAACCAAGAGTAGTGAATTTTTGTCCCCAAGTCCTACGCGTCTTTGCAGTCATCAAGGAACAAGTTCAATAGATAAGGGGCCCAATTGAGCATGGTGTCATTGGCACACTATGCTACAGTTGCGACAACCCCTGCAAGGACTTCCTCCTTGTGGCACTTTCATAGCATATTACAGGCCATAATCTTTGTGTCCATTCTTGTGGTTGTGTCATTGATTATTTTTATAATTATGTCGCGCGAGCCTCTCTCTGTGTCATATATTTTCTTCATCTCCTCGACAAGATATTTCTCCTTTGTTTTTTCGTCCAAGTACTACACGAGATTCTCTCCCATGGACGACAGACCTGTGATGAAGGCAATCAACTTGATGTCAATTGAGATGGGTTCCTCCATCCATAAGAAGACTCCATGGAGGACCGCCATTAAATTCTTGACCTAGTTGTTTACCTCCTCCCCCCTATAAAAATGGGGAATTTCCACCAAGTTGAGGATACTTGTGTTGGCCAAGCCAACTGCCCATGGTTTTTGTTGTAGTATAGGGTCGTCGAAGGGTCCTGTGCCTATGTTGTCCATGTATACCTGTTGGGAAAATTCTGGGAATTTTCCACTGTCGGCCACAACGTGGTCTGAAAAATTCAACTTTTCCACGCAACCCAAAAGTGTTGGTGTGGTTTGTACTCCCTCTGGAATGCGCGATATCACGATGGATGCGTCGGGATGCTTGTGCGGGGACCACACCATTGGTCATTTTCCCTTTCTTCTGATTGACGCAATAGAGGTCCCATCCTCTTCTTTCCTATGCTTTGTTCCTGATTCTGGCTTCCTGGTCAAGTCTTTGACCAACCCTTCTTGTTGTTGCACAGACCATGCTTAAGGTTGTGGTCTTCGCGCCGTAACCTTTGTGTTCACTGGCTTCACCATTTGTTCATTGGGATTCTTCGGCCCTCACATGTTGTTGTAGGTTTCCAGTGTCATTTGTTTGGCAGCCCTGCACAATATCAATTTCCATGGAAATAGTTGTTGGAACTTTTGCTTCTTCTACCACATGTCTTTCTTACTGTGTTGTAAGTTTTAAATGTTAGGAGGTCAACTATCCCTGTACAGTTTCAGTCGACTACCATTGATAATTTCCTCCAGTTTTGTTCCTTCCAGATCCTTTAGTTGTACAAATCCCCCATCTATGACAGTCTTTACTTCATAGAGCCCTAGCCAATGCATTCTAAACTTACTTGGATGTTGAAAAACTTTACTGTCATAGAGAAAGACTAGGTCTCCTTAATTGAAACTCTTCCTCTTGATATGTCTATCACGCCAAGATTTGTCTCTAGCTTTATGTGCTTCTTGGTGAAATCCTTCCAGAATCCTATCCTCTTCCATTTCCATTAGTTGGTTCAACCTCTCCTTTACTGCGCCTTTTTATGTCATGTTGGTGATTGCTGCTACGCGCAGACTGGGTACCATATATTGTAATGGTACTATTGCTTCCTGCCCATACACCAATCTGAATGGTGTATGTCTTGTCAACTTCTTGCATGTATTCATGTATTCCCATAGTAATATTGGTATTTTCAAATCCCAATCATCCATGTTGACATTGCATATCTTTTTCATAGCATTCTCCAAGATCTTATTGAAGGCTTATACTGTTCCTTTTGCCTTAGGATGGTAAGGTGTGTTCTTCTGGTGATAGACTTAAAACTCCTCAGTCAGATCCCTAATAGTGTTTTTGATGAAGTGAGTACCATGATCACTCATCAAAATTCTTGGACATCCAAATCTGGTGATCACTTCCTCAAACAGGAAGTGTGTTGTTGTCTCTATGTTGCAATCTTTGACTAGTGTTGCTTTTTCCCATCTTGTTAAATATTTTGTCGGAGTGATGACATATCGCGCACCTAACCTTTTTGTTGGTGGATGGATTGGCCCAACAAAGTCTATAGCCCATTTTTAAAATACTTGCAAAGTTACTTGTGGTCTCAGGGGAATCTCATCCCTTCTGTTGGGTTTTCCAACCCTCTGGCAAACATCACATGTCTCACAATATTCCTTGGGATCTCTATGAACTGTTGGCCACCATATTCCTTCACGCAATACCTTCTGAATGATAGATTTTTCCTTCATAATGTCCTCCGGCTATTCCCTCATGAGCTTCTGCCAAAATTCTAGGCCTTACATGCTCTAATACGCACCTTCTCAAAATGTTGTTGGTGCCCATTTTATATATGTGTCCTGCAATCAATTGATAGTTTGTAGATATGACTACCAGATTATTCTTTTGCGCAGTGGTAAATTCTTGTGGCGCAATCCCTCTGCTCAAATATTCAATGATATCAACAAAATATTCATCAGCTATTTGTACAGAAAACAACTACGCATTAGGGAAGTTGTCTTCCAAGTTCGTAGGTTCCTCTCCATTAGTGACCCTTGATAGGTGAACCGGTCCTGCATTCAACTTCCCTGGTTTGACAATCACTTCAAAATCAAATTCTTGAAATAACAACAACCATATACAAATCCTCCCCCCCAAAACTGGCTTGTTGACTAAATATTTTAGGGCAGAATGATCTGTGAACATCTTAAAGTGTTTTCCTAGAAAATAGTACATGAACTTCTTAATTGCATATACCATGGCTAGGCCTTCTCTTTATTTGGTTTTGTAATTCTGCTTTGATTCTGATAATTTGCTTGCAAAGGCTATAGGATTGTCTAAATCCCCTGCTCTTGGCTATGGCATAATTGATCCCAATGCTATGGTTGATGCATCTACATGAACATGAAATGTATTTTCCCAGTCTAGGAATACTAGGATAGGTGTTGTGACCATATTTTATTTTAGGGTGTCTAACCCTTGTTGACAGTCTTCATTCCACTGAAATATGGTATCCTTCTTCAACAATTTCTCTATTGGCACAGTAATTTATGCATAACCCTTCATGAATTTCCTATAATAACATGTATGTACCAGGGTTTCTCTCAATTGGCACACTGGTTTTGGTGGTGGTAAGTTGACAATGACTGCAATCTTAGCAGGATCCACTAGTAAACCTTGTTTACAGGCTATATTTCCCAATAGTATCCCAAACAGTGTTCCAAAAATGCATTTATGTATATTCAATGATATCTGACATTGTTTTCATCTTTCCAACATTAGCCTTAACACTTCCACATGATCTTTTAATAGACTATATATAGTCCAGTCATCCAGATATACTTATAAGAACCGGTGTATGAATTATTTAAAGGTAGTTATGACTACTCTTGAAAGTATGGTTGGTGCATTATTCATCCCAAAAGGCATGATTGTGTACTAGTAGGATCCCAATTTTGTGACAAACRTTGTCTTATACCTGTCTTTTGGAGCTATCTTGATATGATGGTAACCTGAGAATCCATATGTAAATCAATATGCTTCCTAGTCTCCCACATTCTCTAGGACCTCATCTATGAAAGGGGTAGGAAAAGGATCATGTAGGCAAGCATCATTCAGTTTCCTCAGGTATACACAAATCCTTATCCACCCTTGCTTCATTTCTTGCACTACCATGGGACTTATCCATTTAGATTCCTCTACTGGTTCTATGATACCAGTTTCCAACATCCCGTCAATTTCTTCTTTCACCTTTTGCTTATATATTGGATTCAGTCTATATGGCCTCTTTCTAACATGTTTGGCCTCAAGTTTGAGAGGTGTATTCATATCTCCTATCTCTCTTGCTATGCCTTTGATCTCTATAAAGTTCATTGGTAATAGGTCACTGTATTCACGTAGTAAATTTGTTATTCTTTCCACTATTTGTTCATCTTAATAGTCTCCAATACTGGCCATTTTAGGATTATCAGTTGTCCCAATGTTAACTTTATTCACCTTGATTGGTGCATAAAATACTTCTGACTCCAACCATGGACCTTCCATGTCTCTTTCTCCTTCAATTTCTGTAATATGAATATTGTGCAGGTCATCCTCATCTGGTGATCCGAAAAGATCTTTTAAACGACAATGGTTGAGTTATTTTGCATGAGTTAAATTACCATTTAGGAAACTAATGAAAGAGGAAGAATTAAAGAGGAAACATAGCAGCCATAAGATAATATACATATATGAACAAAATCATAAATAAAATCAAACTATAAAACACCAAAGTGATAACGGAGTTCGACAATCTCGCCTACGTCTCTGAGCCTTTGTCTCAGTGGGTGAGGCTTTCATATTTATGTTCAAAGCTTTAAAATGAAATCATAACAGTGCCAAAAGTATCACAAACTGATCTAATCTTATTCTACTGGATCTCAAGAACCCAACAAAATTGACGGCACTAAAATCGAATGAACTGAGCTCCCAGAAATGGCCCGCAAAGGTGCTCTCCTCAATGGCTTCCTTGCATAAAAATGGCTTTGGCTTGGAAAATCTTCAGCATGTACCTATTATGAACCTCTCCCAATGGCTTCAAGAACCTATGGTTTATATAGGAATGAAGTGGGTAACAAACTCCCAACTTCTCCCCAAGATCTGGCCTCAAAAAGGGCCCAAGATCCCCCAAAAATGACCAAAATCTCCAAAACTACTAAGAAAATCCAATTAAAAATCATAATAAAAAGTATAAAACCCACTTTTTTATATAATCAGGGCACAATGCCTTTTCCTAGGGATCTTGGTCACCTGGGAACACTCCATGTGTCCAAGCGCTGAGTGTTTGACACACTAGCCCCCTTAATTGTCGGTCCTTGGTCACATAACATGGCCATATGTCATGGCCTTAATCCCCCATGCGCCCGAATTGTTATAACACCTAGTTGTTTAGCACTAGGTTACACATTTGGTCTTCGAGCTAGCCTGACTAACTAGGGCTAACCCCTAAAATCCATGCCAACTGTTGCATCCAGGTCATATGCAATCCCCATACGATCGAGGCTAACTCCAACATATATGTCGAGGTCTGTATCCACATATCCCTGTGCCAAAATACATTACAAAGGAGTGGGGTCATATGATATTTGGTCGTATTGATAATTATGTCGGGGGCTGGGACTAGGCCCTAGCCCTTACTCCGCCCAATGGTCAACAAAGGTAAGTTTAAATATATATAGCGCCACTACAAGTTAAGTACCAATGTGAGGGTCAGTTGGCTATTTTGGCCCTGCCAAGTTGTTTGCCACCCGGACCAGAGGTCACAGGTTCAAATCCTGTGCCCTCCATACAATTTTTCCAAACAATAAACCAATAAAGGGGTGCCACGTGGCAACCCATGTCTGGGCCACATGGCACCATACTACTCACCCATATAATATGCCACATGTCAAAACTGGATTCGACCAGCTGTCCGACGATGTGTCTGCCCAGTCAACATCTTGTCCACATCATCCCATGCCAATTGTACCTGCCACATCAGCCCGTGCCATGTGTCATGCCCTGACTCGTCCACCTATACCTATACAGTCATCACCAACACACCTTGCCACGTCATTTGTATGGTTGTACGTCCTATACAGTCAGTTTCCACATCATCACTGTACAAACTGTACAATCAACATCTTTTTTTGCTTGTTTGACGAAATGAACAGACTGTGATATCTTTCGCATACGACGTTTGTTTGAGCCCGTTCAAGTTGCATTGGGTTCATATTGATGAGGCCTACGCACACATCTGTTTTGAAGCCATTCTGGGAACTTTTATTTTTAGGCCTTCTTAGACCCATTTTGGTTCCTGGATCTAATTCTGGATCACACTAAAGACCTTTTGGTCCTCCAAAAGGTTATTGATCAATCATCAAGTGTGGGATAGGCCACCCAACTGGTTCTTTGTCTTTAAACTCTGTCTTGTGCACCTGTCTCATAAAGATCAACTGTAAAACAATCATGATAACTGACAACATATTGTTAGCCATTTGTACACCGTCACATCTTACTGAAGCCACTATCATCCATGTTGACAACATTGCTAATGATAACATCAAAAATATGACTGCAAATGAGCTAATATGTTTGTAATACTTGCATGACATTAGCTTATCTTGAAGCAAAGTGTGATTGATCTTCAATTCTACAATCATCTCCTGTTCTTTCTTAAGATCAATTACTTGATTTGAAACAATTATAGGTGTTTTGCTTGCTTGAGCTACCTTTATTAATTGTTCCATTGCTTGAAGAGAATTATTTCCCTTTAAATGATGAGCATGAACCACATATTATTTGTCTTCTTTGATTAAATGATATTGATTGTTTTCCCCGTAGAATATTGATTTACGATCATACAAGTAAGGACTTCCTAAGACCATTCCACATTCATTGAGTGGCACCACATCACATGTTACCTCGTCCAAAAACTTAGGTGAAATTGCAAATTTTAATGTTCATTGCTTTGTTATGTGCAATTGATGATTGTTGTTTATCCATTTAAGTGTGTAAGGCTTACGTTGCATCTGAGTGTTTAATCCCAATTGTTTAGCCAATTCCTCTGAAATCAAGTTAGATTGAGATCCACTATCTATCAATGTGTCAACCTTAGTATGCCTCATTATGACCATTATGTGAAACAATTTACTTCTAGCATCAATTCTATCACCAATTTTACATGTCAAACCAACCAATGAGACTTTTGACTCATCACCTGAATCTGATCCCAGGTATGTAGGTCCTGTTGCTGCCACTATTTGCCTCCCTTTATTTTCTTTGAACCACTTCGATCTCTTCTCAGGATGCAATTGCCAACAACGGTTCTTATCATGCCCCTCTTTCTTGCAATGCTTACAAGAGAGCTTCTCTTCCTTTCTTGCCACTGAATTTTCCTTCTTGCCATTCCACTTCCTTTTGTCCTCTTTCCTTAAAGACGATTCCCCTGATACACTAACCCTTTTTTTCCCTTTTTCAATGTATGTTGCTTGAACAAAAACCTCATCAAGATTAGTAAGTCCAAACATAAATATAGTGTTTCAAATATGTGCAAGTAAACCTCCTATATACTTCATAAGAGTTTCTTGGGTATGTAAAGGAATATCTAACATCAATGCCATTTTACGAAATCCATCTGTGTATTCTTGCATTTTTTGTCCTTTTCTTAGTTTAAGAGCTTTCCATTCAATTAAATCTTTCTCTTTATAACCCAAAGGATAGAATTGCTTTCTAAGTGCAGAAATTAAAACTTGCCATGATGGAATTACATTACCCACTTGTTGTGTGCCATTTTGCAACTTGCTTTGCCACCAGATGAGTGTTGTGCCTGCAAGTCTAAGCGATGCCGACTTGAATTGAGTTGCCTCATCCTTGATTTATTGCACATTACAATAAACCTGCATCTATCTGGACCAATTATCAAGTCTCTCTACATTGACTTCACCATCATACATTGGTAATTCAAATTTCACATCAAGCTTAAGTATAGGCATTTCATGTTTATGCTTATGGACATGTTTTCTTGTAGTGGATTTAGAACTCGAACTTGAAGAAGAAGAAGTTGATGGAGAAGAAGGAGGTGAAGGAGGAATTTGAGGAGGATCCTCTCCTTCTTCACTTTTTACCTTTGAATATTCACCTAGATTTGGTCTCTTCCATTCCAAGTAATCATCATACAAAATCTTCATCATCTCCGACATGGGGAAGACAATTTTTTGAAATTCTTTCTCCTCATTAGAAAGTCCCTCTTCCGATGCCAACTTCTCACTTTGAGAAGTTTTCTTTCTCAATCTAATATCAGTATTTTCTTCAACAAGCTTACCTTCACCATGATTCATCCTTTCCCTGGTAATCATGCAAACTCAAAATCCAACCGTCAAGTAGCTCTGATACCACTTTATCCAAAAAGATCTTTCAAACGACAATGGTTGAGTTATTTTGCATGAGTTAAATTACCATTTAGGAAACTAATGAAAGAGAAAGAATTAAAGAGGAAACATTTCAGCCATAAGATGATATACATATATGAACATAAGAATGAATAAAAACAAACCATAAACACCAAATTGATAATGGAGTTTTGCAATCTCGCCTACGTCTCTGAGCCTTTGTCTCAGTGGGTGAGGCTTTCTTATTTCTGTTCAAAGATTTCAAAGTACATCATAAAAGTGCCAAAAGGATTACAAACTAATCTGGTATTTTTCTACCAGATCTCAAGAACCCAACAAAACTGACGACACTGAAATTGGATGAATGAAGCTCCCATAAATGGTCCGCAAACGTGCTCTCCTCAATGTATTTCCTGCATAAAAATGGCTTTGGCTTGGAAAATCTTCAGAATGTACCTATTTTGAACCTCTCCCAATGGCTTAAAGAACCTCTAGTTTATATAGGAATGAAGTGGGTAACAAAATCCCATTGGGAGAGGTTCAGAATAGGTACCTCTGGTCCGGGAGGAAAACGACTTGGCAGGGTTGGGCTAGCCAGCCCACCCTCACATTGGTACTTAACCTATAGTGGCGTTATATATATTTAAAATTACCTGTGTTGATCGTTGGGCGGAGTAAGGGTTGGGTCCTAGCCCAAGCCCCGGACATAACTATTCATATGACCACATATCATATGACCCCACCCCTTTGTAATGTATGTTGGCACGAGGATATGTGGATACAGCCCCCAGTGGATATGTTGGAGTTAGCCCTGATCGTATGGGGATCGCATATGACCTGGATGAAATAGTTGGCGGGGAGTTTAGGGGTTAGCCCCACTTGGTTGGGCTAGCCCATCGACCAAGAGCATAACCCAATGCTAAATTTCCATGTGTTATAATAGTCCGAGTGCATGGGAGCTTAAGGCCAGGACATATGGCCATGCTATGCGACCAAGGACCAACAGTGAAGGGGGCTAGTGCACCAAGCACTCAACGCTTGGACACATGGAGTGGGACCAGGTGACCAATAGCCCTAGGAAAAGGGGTTGCACCTTGATAATATGAAAAAGTTGGTTTTATACTTTGTATTATGATTTTTAATTGGATTTTCTTAGCAGTTTTGGAGATTTTGGTCATTTTTGGGGGATCCTGGGCCCTTTTTGAGGCCAGATCTTGGGGAAAAGTTGGGAGTTTGTTATCCACTTCATTACTATATAAACCAGAGGTTATTGAAGCCATTGGGAGAGGTTAAGAACATGTACATGCTGAATATTTTCCAAGCCAAAGCCATTTTTATGCAGGGAAGCCATTGAGGAGAGCACCTTTGCGAGCCATTTCTGGGAGCTCCGTTCATCCAATTTCAGTGTCGTTATTTTTGTTGGGTTCTTGAGACGATGCCTACACACACATCCATTTTGAAGCCATTCCGATCACTTTGATTTTTAGGCCTTCCTGGACCCATTTTGGTTCCTGGATCCAATTATGGATCATATGGTGCCTCTTCTTCCACATGATAGCATGACAATAGTTCCTTGACTGTCTATGTGTTATGTTGTTGATAATATGTCATAGTTCATCCTCTAGTTCATCAATAAATATCACTCATTTGATCTTTTTGAGTGATGAATCAATGTTGGGGTTCTCATGCTCAAATGAGAAGGTTACTATAAAATTATGTTGTAATATTGTCCATTTTGCAGTGCCTCTGCGCAGTTCCTGGTCTACATACAAGTTTTTTGGAATTCCTTCCAATGTATGGATGAAATGATGAGGCCATTCCTCTAGTGGTGTCATCTTCCATAGTGTTTTTAATTTCTCCAAATGTTCTGCTGGTGTCCCTTGTCCATCATATCTCTCCATCTTACTTCCCCCCTTCTCTGAGTTGAATCTAATGTGTAGTAGTCGCTTACATTGGTACCAGTCCTTAACTGTTTCTTTGTGTGCACCCCACCATCTTCCAGGTGTTTCCTTGAGTGAAATTTCCAGGGATAAGAACCTCTGATTATTTAACACTTCATATTTGTATCTTTTTAGGAATTATTCTAAGTCATTTATGCCATGAAAACTGGGAGGTTCTCTTATCTCGGTACCCACCCATCTTATTGCACGGTCTATACTTGCGCACATTCTTGTGGAGAATTCATGTAATCTCTACTGCCAATTATCCAAACCTTTATTTGAGTCAGAAACACATGATGTGATGCTCCTATAACTGAGTACCCCATATGCAGTTGGGTTGACATAATCTTCTTCATGCGTGGTGGTTCTGTATAACTAATTTATTTCCTCTAGATCTAAGCAAGCAGGCTCTACAAATCTTTCTCCTTCGGATGGATCTAATGGTGCAATGACTCTGTATTCCCCTTATTCAAATGTCATTTTCCTTTTCTTCAAGTTGATTATGGAATGGTTATCAAATTCCCAATCCAAGCCAAGAAATGTTAGATAAGGTGTTGTGCTATCCACTATTTCTATCACTTCAAAGTCTTCCTTAGTGCGCACTCCATCCAGATCTACTGTCACACCCTTAAGCCTTCCAATTGGTAGAAATCTATGTTGGTTTTATAACTTCAATTGGACAATTGAATAGCCTAGTGTGGGCTCTCCCATACACTACCATGTCTTCTTGGGTAACACATTTACCTCAGAGCCTAAATCCAGTATAATATCCCCCATATTGAAATCTCCAATGTTGGAATTCAATGTGAATTCTCTGCTTGTCCTCCTTCTTGTATGGAGGTGATTGATTGTTTTCTTCTCTAACTTCCCCTCTATTTCTATGTTACATCTTCCCAACATATGTTGCACAATTTGAATAGATGATGGATCATTCAGTAGCTTAACACAGGATTGTAGAAAACTCTTTATGGTACTTCCATGCCCTAATGGTTGTGCTTCATTGGTGTGGTCCATTGATGAAGGAATTTCATACATTGGTATGTTCTGAGTTTGTTTCCCAATTGATTTAGACACAACATATTGTTTGAGGAACTCCTATATAGCCTCCTTGAATGTCTCGTTTTCATTATGTGCATCAAACTGCTTATGTGTTTCAGTATTTTTCTTCACCCATTGGTGTTGTGCTAGATCTTGTCTCATTGCGTCAGTTCCTCTCTTAGCACTTCCTTGTGTGACTATGTTGATATTTATTCCATCATCCCTAGATTCTGTATATATCCAATGAAAATTCTGATTTTTCTGGTTCCTCTTTTCTTGAATCTTTCCCAAAAGTGTTGGACATTATTTTTTGTCATGGTTTTCTTTGCTACAATACATGTATGTCGCAGGTGGAAGTGGACATTCCCTTGCCTATATAGTGTCCTATTTTTTTGTCATTTTTGGCACATGACTGGACCTCTGCCTCTTCCAAATCCTCCTCTACCTCTTCCTTCACCTCTGTAGCCAATTCGATCTCCTCGTAGTTCATTGTGTTGATTCACCTGATTATACTGTGTGGGGTTATACTGTGGTTGTGCGTTATTATATTGTGGTTGTGTTGTGTTATATTGTTGTTGCGCAATGTTGTATGGAGGTGGTACCTAGTTAAATTGAGGTGAAGCTTGTCCTCTCATCATTTCTTCGTGCACCCTCTAGGTATCTGAAGTTATTTCCCTCATCAACTCCATCATCCTACAATATTTATCACCGTGGCCTATTGACTTGCAAAAATTGCAGTATGAGCTCTTGGGTACTGCCTGGTACGTTTTCATCATGGGACAATGATATGTATCATGCACATGTGTCTTACAGGTTTTGAACCATGTTCCTCCTATTGGAAAAGGGTTCGATACACCTATTTCCATGTATTGCGCAAAAGTTGGGAATTCATTATTATGGTTTCCTTTTGTCCTGCATGTGGTACACCAAACAACTTCTCTTTTTTCTTTGCCCTTGTTCCGGTTTAGTTGAAATGTGAAGTTATTCAGATCCTCCTTCAACTCTTCTATTGTTGGATCTATCTTCTGATATTGGTTCTCTTCCAATTGTAAGGCTTCCAGCAGAGCCTCTGCCTGGGTTTGAAACTTCTGCTATCTCAATAGGTATTTCAAATGTGGTAACAATGAGTTCAAAAAGTGATGTCTATGATGCATGCCAATGATGACATACTTCAATTTACCCTTCAAACATTTGAACCTCTAATCAATCTCCCAAACAAACTCGCCTAGTTTCTATCTTATTTCAATCATCTCATTCATGTATTGATCTTCTGAACTAGGCTTCTGAAATTCATTTATCAATATATTTTTCACATCTGCAATTGTACTTGTTGTACCTGGTGGACTATTTACAGCTAAGCTCATATACCAGTCTAGTGCATGGTCTCTTAGAATGATAGCTAATTGTGCAATTTTTTTATCCTCATCCGTGATCTGTTTTCCTTCCCATATCTTTTCATAGATGAACAAATATTTTTCTGGGTCCTCTGATGCCTCTCCCCAAAATTATGGTAACCTAATGGTGGGATCATGTCCTCCCATATTGAACTGTGATGAAATAATACCTTCATGTAGTGTAGATACTTGAATACTACTTCCTAAACTAGATCCTCCAATTTCTACTCCTTGTTTGGATGTACTTCCTATTGTCTTTCTTCCGCTAAAATTCGGTTGTCTAAATGGTGGTGTTCTTTCTAGTGTATTAGTCACACATGGGGTTATGGGTTCCACACTAACACTGATATGGATGGGAGTTATACATTTTGTTCCTTCCCTTGGACCTCTTGTCTTCCTTTCATATGTTGCACACAAGATTTCCTCAATCTTCTCCACATCCCGAATATCCTCTACCTCTTCTTCATCGCTTTCCAATCCCTCTATATATGTTATGGCTCTCTTCTTATTATTCATCTTATATTGGTATGGTACTCCACTGCACGTCTTTCCAGTTGTTGTCATTATCTATTTTATCTGATATTCCTCCATCATGATTGGGTCCATGGCCTCCTCCTTCTTTCCCTTATCCATCTCATCCTCCATTTCTTCACCTCTTGTTAGTGCTTCCCCCCTTCCCCCATGCACACAAGGAAGTTTAGTTGTTTGATTCCATAGTCATCACACCGTTGTTATACAGTAAAATCTTTATCGAAGTATACAACGATATGATATACCTACCTCTAGTTTCTTTTAGAAACTCCTACTCTGCTGCATTGTAAGACTTGACGGTATCTACCACAAATTTTGTGATAAACCCTGCAACAATATTTTCTAACCAGAAATCTACTGCGTGCATTAATTTGTTGTTAAC
Source organism: Picea engelmannii (assembly GCA_009831015.1). NCBI lineage: Eukaryota > Viridiplantae > Streptophyta > Pinopsida > Pinales > Pinaceae > Picea > Picea engelmannii. The sequence continues at coordinate 107,193 of ML804902.1, read as the reverse complement.
TTGTTGTAACTGCATGATATCCACAAGATTCCACTCCAGCTGTTTGATCTGATTTGTTGGGTGGTTTTATTTTAATCTCAATAGCCACTCCTGCAACACATGCGAGAAATCACAGAAAAATACCTCATGTAGGTCGCTAAACGTGTACTTGTCCATATATTTGTACAGTGTTATCTTAGGGTTTCTATTATCCTTATGCTCAAATTCAAGCTCCTTTGTTTTCAACCATATTTCGATCTCCTCCTTCGTTCGATTCCATGGTCTGAACATTCCCTTTTTATATCATCATTCTCTGCATGCTTCTTCTACGGATCCCATTCACTCAATCTCATGTAGTTCTAGTCGGAAATGAAACCATTTGTTGGTTATTACTCTTTCTATCTACTTCTTGGCTGACCAAGGTTCAGATCTGAATAGGTTTCCAACAAAACCCTCTAAAACTATCGGCCCTCTTGGTAAACTAGAAGAAAACGAAACACATAATGTACTGCGCAGTCTCACCCGACATAGTTCTATGGGTGACTACAATGCTCAATGCTTGTAGTATAGGAAAGAGTGGGGATCTGGGATTGTAACTGATCTTTCTCAAGCCTTAACTGATTACTCAATCTATTATTATTAAGATCCATTTATCTATTAAACTATTGCATGAAATCAAATAGATCTAGCTAACCACATATGTGTAAATAAATCATTAACATGCATTAAGGATGATCAATCATTGATAGACAATAAATGGACATTCCATCATCACACATGACACAAATTTTATCGTGGTTCACCCCCTCCTGGGCTACGTCCATAAATATATGGCTTCTTAGGTTGTTTATTATGTTTGCTGCAAATAATGGCGTTGCGTGCACTAAAATTTCGATCATACAATCATGAGAAAAGGTTCCACACCCTTTGTGAGGTAGACTATATCACACTAGGCTCTTCGACCTATGATCTAACCCTCAAAATCTGGCCTACTTGTCCCTTCTATAGCTCAACAACTTACAAAATTGTCTCACAATAGTTCACAACCCAAATTACTACTAAAAAGTAACATCCCTCTGCCCCCCGACCTAGACCTCCTAGGTGATTATTTATATTATTTTATAGTCTTATTACCCATTACATTACAAAACCCTAACCCTAACATGGTTAGGTACTCTTATTGCCTCCACGCTTTTCATGCTTTCCTCCTTTTCATGTGGGTTTTCCTTATATGTGTTGCTTTTTCTTCCAACTGTATTTTTCCAAATTGAGCTTTACTTTCCAAAAATGGACTTTTCCTCAATATCGGTCTGCGCCCAACAATTAGGTTTTTGGTTTTCTTATCGATCCTAATGAGTGCATGGTCATGAGCCTCTTTACCATCAATTGTACCAGTTTTGGAGGTTGTTCTTTGACAATATTGTGGGATATGAGTTATCATTCTAATCACTCATGAAAGCACTCTTTGAAACATGGATTTGAGTTCATTGAGTTTTCTTCATTGGTTCTAAAGAGGTATGAGTGGAGGTATTTTTTGGAGGCTATAGTTTTGAATTAGGGCCTTCTATTTGTTTTATGGTTTTGAAGAGGTTTATGAGAAGGTTCTTAGATGCAATAGTTCTATAGAAGGTCTCTCAATTAAAATCCTATTTGCACCTCTCATAATTATGTTGTTGTTGTCAAAATTGGTTCTATTGTATTCCCTACCTAATTAAACCTTAATGTGAATTATCGTAATGTTTATTTGGCCAAACTTCTTTTTTCCCACATCTTTCCTAAGAAAATATTAAGGGGCCTCATTGGAATTTAATATTTACTTTTTCAAACACATGTTTACTTCATCATTCGATTTTTTATCCCAAAGTAACTATTAAGGGGTGATGTTAGTGTAATGGTGGTTAAGATTGAATGAGTGCCCACTTAGTGGTCGTTAATGTCATTTATGATGCACCCTTAGTGGATAGTTAAAGTCCACATTGGTGGTTGGTAAATGGGGTTTGTGGTCCCATATTTTATGGGATTGG